>JAAWXA010000026.1:10219334-10487346 GCA_038090715.1 Florisuga fusca
CAAGCCCTTTCTCCCCACTCGCTTCCCGTATGACACCGAAAACCGGGAAGAAAAGCGACAGATTTGCTGCCGCAGACGAGGTGAAAAGTCAATTTTACAATTTGTAGCTCTCCAGCGAAGAAAAACGAGCATGAAAATTTGGTTTGAACGCCCTGACAATGCCATGAAAAGGCTTAAAGGGGTCGATGCTGCCCGGGGCGCAGCAAGGGGGCTCAGCGCATCCCTCTTGCCCTGCGCCCAGGGCGGCTCAGCCCCTCCCGGGGATTACGGGGTGGGTGGGGGGCCAGCACCGGCCCCGATGGGACCCTGCGCCCCCCGGAGAAGTGGAAAGGCTCATGCATTAAAGATGCTGACCCCCAGCGCGGCGGCCCTGCTTCAGAGCAGGAGCAGACACGGGTTATTCAGCACCCGGGCCAGATAGCGGTTTAATTTATTCAAGATGTTCATTCATATGAAAATTGTATTTTTGTACATAAAGAGCTTTATTCTATTATTATGCCTCCTATCAAAGTGGGTGTTTTGTTTTGTTTTTTTTTTTTTTTTTAATTAAGAAGTTGTTCCTTACTCTGTAAATAAAATTTTTTAACGTTTTTACTGAATTTCAGCAGTGCCTCTGGAGTTTGGTTTCTTCGGCTCAAGGTTTTTCGTTCATCAGAAAGAGCCTGGGGTGGAAGGGAAGCTGGTACCCTAAGGTGACAGCCAGCAAAGGCCAATATATCATTTCCCACACCACAGTGGCCACAGACACTTGGTTACCTGCAAAACATCAACTGGCCCCAGAGTCAAGCAGAGAAGGGATCAAAGACCCATCAGGATACATAGGAAGAGAGCAGGAGCTGAGCTGGGGCTCAGGACTTGCCACTATTTCTAAGGGGACCTGAAAGGTGTGGGGGGATTTGGGGCGAGGAGAGGTTGCTGTGCCCCTGAACAGGGCTTGAGCTGGCTGGTTTGAGCTGTCACTTTTCCCCAGGACGTGGTGTGATGGAGAAGGGTAGCAGAGAAAGGATGGTTGGAGGTGCATTGCATGGGCTTGGCACCAGCCCTGGAACAGCTGTGGCTCTCATCTAGAGACTGGGGATGTCAAGTGAAAGCGATGTGAAGTGAAATCTGTCCATGAAACCTTCTCCCCTCTTGAGAACCCCCAACCTGCCCTTTCTCCTGCATTTCTGTGGGATGGAGGAGCCCTCTGACATCCCCCCCCACAAAGTCAACCATGCTGAAAGGCTTCTACTCTTCGTGTCACCTCAGCATTGTCCAACACTTCCGGTGGCACAAGGCACCCAGACACCCCTAAAAGCAACACTTTATCATCCTCACCCTGTTTTATGAGGGGGATGAGGCAGCACAGTCGTGTCTCTCCAACCATCTCCAAAACACTGGTGGATCAGAGCTGTATGGGCAGTTAATGGGGTGTTCATGGGGACAGGAGGTAGATGCTTGGATCTATGGTGTTCTACAAGCCCAGTAAGTCAGGTCGTGCATATCTCAGATGGGACAGCCCAGGGTTAGTGGAATGGATTGGTTTTCATTTGTCTGTGCCTCAGTTTCCCATGGGGTACCACTATCCCCTCACATCATCAGTGAATGCAATGGTCTCATTAAGCAGAACTTTCAGTGCGTTCAGATCTCAGGACATCTGTAAAGGCCCAAGAAGAAATTCAGACTTCAGGACGTGATCGTATACAGAGCAGGGCAAAAAGCAGAGGGCAAACCCTGAAAGCATCTGGCAAAACACTGAGAAGCCATTCATTACACAGGCCCAATATGTGTCTGAAAATCGACCCTCTTATGGAACAAAGAAGGTGGATACTTTATCAAAAATATAACACAAGGTCATATAATTGCCATAAAAACTGGAAAGAGAGGAGCTGAAGTAAGTTTGAACCTCAGTGTTGGCATTTCTGCCTGTCTGAGTGCCTGAGTCTGCAGTCTTTATATTCCTTTAACATAGTTTTCATATGCTTGTCTGGACACATCCAGCTCTTTTTTTTTTCAGTAATTATAAATGCCGAAAAGGAAATGTTATTGTTTGAAATCCTAATAGCAGCATAATACTTCTATTAATTAAAGGCACCATCGACCAGTATAGCCCGGTTCCTTAATGATGTCCTGTTAAATAAAAGAGATTTGTGAAATCTAATTCTGGCAGTAACAGGTCTTGATCTGCGACGCAGTGAAGCTTTGCTTGCACCTGCCCTTGAAAGCCAGGAGGTTTTGTATGGAGTAGCCTCCAGGGGCTGAAATTTAGTACAGTCCATGGAGATGGAAGGTCATCTAAAGTCACTGGGTCCCAAGACACTGGACTTCAATCTCAAAGAAAAAAAAAAAACAAAAAACAAAACCAACCCCAAACTTCCACAAGACTTCAAAATATCCTCTATTCTTTTGTATTTTCTTAGCTGCGAGCAGAGATCTGTGGACATTATGCAGTTATAGAAAGAGCATACATCTACCAGGACTCGGTGTATGATGTTAATGTTCCTAACGGGCAATGAAAGCTGCAAACTGCGGGAGGATACAATTAGATTCATACATTAACATGAGTCAGAGAACAGTTTTTCCCCCGAGCAGTGATAGATTCAGACATAGTTGAACAAATCTGCCGCCAGGACAGATGGAATGCCCACATTCAGAGACTGAAGGACCAACCTGCACCCCCGTTTACAACAACGGGGTTTGTATTTATTTTTATCAAAAGAACAGTTTGGTGAATTGACAAGGAGCTGGAACAGGCCTCCCCAGTTGCTAGCAGGAGGCTTTTTTTAATTGCACTAAAATCATCTCAGAAAAAAAGAAAAAAAAAAAAAAAAAAAAAAAAAAAAAAAAAAGGTGAAACAAATGCTAGGGCTGATGAAATTCTTAGTAAATTCTTCTAGTTAGATGGTAAAAAATTTCCCATAAACAGGCACCAATCTCACCCCTACTGACTTCAGAAATAACTGAGATAGCTTGAATTTGAATCTGCACCATGCTACATATATTTATACACATGTTTTCGTATGCCTGCTGCTAGCTGTTGGCATCCTTTGCCCTGACTGGATCCAGACAGCCACCTCCGGGCATGCAAGCATTAGGGACTCTCTTCCAGGAAGTTCTGCAAGTCCTTAGGTCTCAGTTAATTCTCCTTTAGTTAGGAGAGAAAGTCTGAGATGGCCCCATAGATAGGGCACCTGTGCTAACTGGGAAACTTCCTTCCAGCACAGGCTTTCTCAAAACATCAACTGAGATTATCCCACTTTCTCTCTGTTGAGATGTGCCATAGGGAACCATCATCTACCAACTACAAGATGCTTGTGTGCTCTGAGGACAGGGCCCACAGCAGCCTGAGAGCATGGGAGCTACTCTGTCCCAGCCTTTTTCAGCTGATTTGAAGCTTTAGAGTCTCGCTGAGTTAACTGTGCTCAGAGAGTAAATAGCTGTGAATCCAAAATTCTGTACAGTTTTTGGATAACAAATATACCCTGTGACTTTGGTGCCATGTGGTATCCTTATTGTTGTCCCTGCTGGGGTGAGGCTCAAAGAGTGCCTGGAGTTTCGTTATTAGCATCCTCAGAAGGATTTGCATTACTGGGTGTCAATCTGTTGTAGATTTTGATTTCCCTCTGCACATGATCTCTAAAATACAGTCTGTGCTACTACCTGTGAGCACATGAAATTTAATACTATAATTACATTTCTCTAGGGCACAAATGCTCCATTAAGACTGATTTGTATGGTAGGTAGAGATTACCAGGACAGAAGCAGGTGAGAACTAATTTTCAGAAGCTTTTTTTGTTGGTGGCATATGGAATCATCTGGAGAAGCAGAGCTGCTAAGGACAGAGCAGATTTGCTGACTACTGTCCAGTAGCCCAGTAATAGCATCCATGATCAACTCATCCCTCGGCTGGCAATGCCACCCTACTCCAGGCCATGTGCAGGACTCCACAGGTACAAGAAACTGTTCTCACTTTGCTCCTACACCTTTTGTTGGACTTGTTGGCTGTTAGTAGGATGGAACACACAGCATAGTTCTGCACAGGATAAAAACTTGCTGAAGATGGCCTTTCAGAGAGGAGATAAGCTTTATTCTTTGGGTAAGAGTGCCTAGGGGTGCACAGACAGGGTCTTGCATGCACCGTGCCAATGGAAGCATCACCACTGAGTTAAGAAAGTAGGTTTTCTAATGCTGTAACTGGAAGAAAATGCTTAGTGTCTCACTAGCATCTCTGCTCTGAGTTACTTCATTTCCCTGTGCTATTCAGCCCCCTGCTCCCTTATTTTCCACCCAGGAGATCCACTGCACTTCCCTTCCTCTCCTGCTTCAGGCCCCTGAGACGAGCTTAATTATGAATTGAAACCTGCGAGTTTCTATTTCCCAAACAGGGATTTGACAGAGTCCTCAGGACTTCACTGTCTCTTTCTTGGATTATTACATTCTGCACATTCCAGGTTAATCTTTTTTTTTTTTTTTTTAACCTGAAGATTTTACAAAATTGCCTTCTAGGAAAGCAGTTAAAGCTGTCTAATGGCAGTCCAAGGTGATTACAGACCATGATGGTTTGTTGCACAAATAACAGATTAAGTTCCATCTGTAGGAGTTAATTGGAATTATCTCTACAAACAAACAACTTGTTCTGCTCCTCTCTGTATGGCAGATGTCAGCAATCCTTATAAAATAATACCCAGGAGTGCCTCCAGCAGGACTGGATGCAGCAGCAGGTGGCATCTCTCACCCAGTTCAAACCTGGCACAGGTAGAATCATCCTGGTTGGAAAAAACCTTCAAGATCATCAAGTCAAACTGTCTGTCCTACACCACTGTAACCATTAAAACATCTCCTGAAGCACCACTACTACCTCATCATGCTTCTCCAACCTGCAGCTTTCCATTTGGATGGGAAGCCTGAAGAAACACAACATTTGCAAACAGGAAATATACAAATACAAAATACCACAGGATGGCATTAAACCAGTTCTGAAGGTGGCAAGAGAGAAGACAGACAGACATTGTGGACTCAGGTTTTTGTCTCTGTCCTTACCATGGGGACCAGGAGATGAAGAGCTTCTACATGAACACTTCAGTTTAGATAAATGAGGCCAAAGAGAGAAGGCAAATGTTAAAAAGAAAAGGAAGAAAGATGAAGTTCCAAGTGTGGTCATATTCACAATGAATCCCCCACGGTGACCTTTGGGATAATGAAGGAAGAGTCTCAAAGGCAGGGTCAGAAAGAACAAAAATCACTATATGCAGGTAAAAGTTGGGCAGGATGCACTGAACAGTCCTTTCCCAGTTAAATGTCTCGCTGAAAATAGTGACTTTTGAGAAAGCAGATGTCCTTCTTGGCCAGCCTTCTCTCCTCATGGAAGAACAGCACGTGGCCCTTGGGGTGTAAATCTTCACATGGCCCAGAAACAGCATCCCTTCTTCCCCAGGTATTTTCCATTTTGGGCTTTGGAATCCATGGGAAAAGGAATATTTATAGATTATTTTGCCCTGAACCTAGAAAAGCTGGAGACCTTTCCAGTAAAGACCAGAGACTGTATGCAGCAGAGTCAATCCCTCCCTCCAAAGCCTAAGTAACTAGATTTATCTTTCATTTTTTTACTTGGCTCTCCCTAGGTATAAATGCACAAGTTGTTTCTTGAGTTCACTGGTAGGAGTATTGAAACCAGAATATGGGGTTTGGTTGTTTTTTTTTTTCCTTTCTTTCTTATTTGAGTACCATCTCTCCTGCAGCAAGTCTTTTGTAACCTGAAAGGAAACCCTTTCCTGTCACAACATCAGTAATGGATATTGCTCTCTCAATTACCCCTTGCTTCACCAGGAGAGCAACTGATGCGCATCGTGTTTATCCAGCTCACTGAAGTGCTTTCATTATCTAAGAAAAGAGGTTAATTAGTATTTAATCAATCTTTTCACAGGGTACAGTTTCCTCCTCTCCTATTTGCAATCCAAAAAGATGTCAGCTTCCAAAGCCATAATGCCCTCTTGATAAATCAAGTGGCAGCTAATGAGGTCTGTGGTCCCAGGAAAGCAGGGTCCTGGCTACCTGACCCTCCAAGCGGCTGTCACCTGCACCACTCTCCCGGGAAGCACTTGTTGGGATGCTGGGAGATGCCCGAAGCCATATGGGCTGCAGGGAAGGGAACTGTCAGCAAAGGGAAGGTGGTGGATGGGCACATCCCAGGTTGGGGTGTGAGTGTGTGCGTGTGTGCTCACAGTAACCATGCTCTGAGGGGCCACGAGTTAAATCTCATAGAAATTCTGACTTCTGGAAAGAAACTGATGGGATTTCTCTTTTTTTTCTTTAAAATTTTTTTTAAGTCTATTAAGGATAACTCTTGGAGCCATCCAGCCATTCTTGCCTCTGTATGGGGCTGAATTTCAGAGGTGAATAAGAGACACTGATGATACTTGGTGTCAAAAGTTACAGGTAATAAAAGCATTCGCCCATCTCAAAGAAACATACACAGAAGGATAGAGTTTCCCTCATTAGGCAGTAGGAGAGTTTTTGTTCTTCCCTGAAAAATGCCAACAGCAAAACCCAAACTCTCTGTCTTTCACCATTTCCATCACATTAGTCCTGCTGGCTGTAGCTCTGCACAGATGGACTGAATCTAAACTGCTGAGACAAACACCCATCGAAGCAAAGGGAACTTCATTTCGGACACTCTCAGAGAGGGTCTCGGGTGAAATACTGGTTCAAGACTGCTGTTCCAGCCACCCAGCCTTCCCATTCTAAAAAAGGCCTGGCAGCACTTGTAGTAATGTTTTCTGAGATACTTGAGCAGAGAAATTGACCTGTGCATCCATATGCTCAACCCCTTTTGGCCACTGGGCTATTCTGTGTAGCCACTGATGCTGACAATGAGGGGCTGAGACACATGCCCTGTGGTAGCCACGCTCTGGATTTTTTTCCCTGACTTTGGGAAATTCATTGTCTTGAGCATCGTCTGTAGGCTCCAAGTCCTCTTTCGCTCCGTGGGGCACCCTTTCTGGGTTCATAAAGCCACGTTCAGAAATCTTAGGCCAGCCCCAAAGCTGACAAAATAACGCTGCCAATGAATGAAGCTACCAAAGAAGACATAGTCCCGTTTGCATCTCAGTTACAAGAAGAAAGTGCGGTGACAGAGTGAGTAATTGGCTGATTGTCTCTACGAGCTCTATTTTAACAGTGCAGTCGTGCGATCCCACCATCTGGGGGGAGCTCGGGGAGGGAGCCCCAGCAGGCACAAAGCCAGCGTGAGTTTGTGACACCCAGGCCAGGCAACCGCCTCCTTCCCAGAAGGGCACTGGCAGCACCAGCCCCCCAAGTCCCCTCAGAGATGGGCCGAGAGGCTGGACCTGTGCTGAGGGTGAAAGGTGGGGTGTTCGGTCAAGAAATCGCTGCATTTTTTATGGAGCAAGCTCTGAAGCCCACCTGAGTTGCACGGGGAAGTAACCCAAGGGGCAGAGAATGATGCTATCTGTCTGATTGCAGGGCTGCTAATGAGAGTGAATGGCCCCTCTTAAAGCTCTTTTATGCCAACATATTCCCTACAGGCATATGCCCTTTAGCTCTATTACTGATTTACCCAAGTATTCAGCCCATACCTTCTGCTTTTCTTTTTCACTCACTGAAGTTCCACATGACACGAGCTGCAGCCTCTGCTTTGGTGCCTGCCCCACACCCTGGCCCCAGCCGGGATGCTGCTGTCTCCACCGCTATCTATCTCACCAGAAAAAGCCACACACACACACACACACACACCGAAAAAAAAAAAAAAAAAAAAGAGAGAGAGGGGGAAAAAAAAAAAAAAAAAGAAAAAAAAAAGAGGTAATGCCATAATGTAAAATAGTTAAAAGCTTATTAGAGCCGTTCAGGGCAGTAAGATTTCCACTTTGTTTCAGAACACCCCAAGCCCATCCTTTCATGCTATTGTGAAGGCAGCAATTCAAATCTCCCTTTGTCACTATGAATGGCCCCTCTTAAAGCTCTTTTATGCCAACATATTCCCTACAGGCATATGCCCTTTAGCTCTATTACTGATTTACCCAAGTATTCAGCCCATACCTTCTGCTTTTCTTTTTCACTCACTGAAGTTCCACATGACACGAGCTGCAGCCTCTGCTTTGGTGCCTGCCCCACACCCTGGCCCCAGCCGGGATGCTGCTGTCTCCACCGCTATCTATCTNGACAGTCTCTCCATCCCTACGTTTGTTAGCCACAACAAACGAGCGGGGGTATATACCTCCCTCCCCAGCCATAGGGGAAAAGAGACTTTCGGGGCTTTAAGGAGGAGTGGGGAGGGTGGAGGGGTGGGGGTGAGGGGGAGAAATGCGAGTGCAAAAAACGCAAGTGGGCCTATTACCTCTACTTACCCTAATTAGACTTGCTTTGAAGGGCTATTCAGAGGTTTTGAAAGGCTGTCCTCTCCCTGCATCTCATTGTGCAATGTTTGCAGAGACATTTGCATCTGTTTGTGCTTCGGAAAATAGCACTGGATGCTTTCAAGAAAGCAAAGCCACCTCCAAGCCCCTCCGCACCAAGCCAAGGGCCGGAGCAGTCGAGGTATGTGCAGTGGGTGCTGGGGGGGGACACACACACATACACCCCAGTTTCAAGGATTTCAGGGTGCTCCGCCGGTCCCTATTTAAACAATTCCCTTTAACAATGCAATTTTAGGCAGAAAATCTGCTAACTAGATTAAATCCAGATGACACAAGGACGCAGAAATGGGAAAAGGGGGAAAAAAAAATAATTAAAAAAATTCAACGCTAAAGTAAATGGTAGGCATCCTAACAGGATAGAAAGTGTGAAATCCATGCAGAGCTAGAGAGAATAGCTGGCAGAGCAGCCCGGGCTTTCATACGCATATGGCCTTGACCATTTGACTCTGGTCCCATTGAGGTGATCAGCTGGAGACGTGAAGGGGCATCTCTGGCAACACACACGTCCCGCTCGCTCCTTGAAGAAAGCCCACAAAATAAAGCTGCATAAAGGTGATTGATAGTAAACATTTTGTAATTTGGAGGGATTAAACTTGCAGGATGATCTTGATCAGGTTCTCAAGGCATTGCCAGAATGCAATTACATTAGAATAGCCGCTGCTGGATCGCTGCTGGCAAAGCCACAATATCCGCCAAAGAAAGGGGGTGTGAATGGGACAAAAGGGTTAATTTGAATACGTGCTGAAAAGACTGGAGGTGGACAAGGAGCTCTGCAAGGACTTCATCAGGAGCCATGGGCAGAAGGAGACGGCTTTGCAAATAGAGAGGGCGAGCGGAGAGGATGTTTGTAAAGCACACTTGGAAAGAAGGGGGAGAAAATAAAAAGAGGGAGGGGGAGGAAAAAAAGCCCCACAAAGCTCATACTGCTGCTTTCTTCCATTGCCCTTGGCTACGCTCAGAGGAGCACTCTAGATGGATTAATCACAGGGAAAAACAATGGGATAAAAGTCGTCTTCTCCACCGTCTGTCCTGGCCGTGGAGGGGCTGCGCTGCTCTTTCCGCACCGGCGTAAGGCGAGTGTTGGCTTCTGGCCCGGGCACCCACCCGGCACCCACCCAGCCCGGCCACGGTGGGCAAACTCGACCCCTGGTACCAGGCTGCACGTTTGGGAACCGGGAGTCCCACGGGCTTTTTACCGAGGGAAACAAGGCTAAGGTTATGCTAGCAGCAGGTTGAAGATTTTAGCAGATTACTCCTCCAAAAATGCCTAGCAGGAATTAAGCATGCAAATCCACTTGCCCGCTCTGGGGACAATACGATCCCCCATGCCAGTGACATTCTCCTGCTAGCTCAGGCACCCATGACATGCGCTTTTCCGCTCATCTTTTTAACTTTTAAACGCGCACTGGCATCTGGAAAATGCTCCTATGCGTGAGCAGGACTTGGTTGCACTGGGTGGCCATGTCCCTCCTCCCCAGGGTGATGGGGAAGATGCTGTCTGTCACCTCCTCCCACCCCTGCCCTGTCACCTTGTCCCCATCCCTGCCCCAGTCGGTACCATGGTAGCACCCATCCTCCTGAAAGAGGGAAGAAATGGCCTGTGCCCTCTCAGAGGTGCTGCAAAGTGTAGCATCTGAGTCTGGAGCAAGGCCTGAAGCCAAGTGGGGCTGGATGCCACAGGTGGGAAGGACAGGTTTCAAGAGAGGAGATGATGCCATCGCTGCTGGCTGGTGATGTATAGCAGACCTCACACTCTCTGGGGCTCTCTCTGCAGTTTCTGGAGGCTGTATGAAGATGTCCATGTCTCAGTCAGAAAGCAGCAGCTGGGTTAGGCAGGGCCAGTCAGGGTGGTGACTCTCAACACCCCACATAAGCTCCAAGATGCCAGAAAGGGGATGTAGATGTTTGCACAAGCACCCCAGGGACCGGGTGGCCTCTCTTGGGCATTAAGGACTGTTCAAAGTGAGGCACTGCCTGTGCAGGACACCAACAGCAGCCACCTGGCTCACTTACAGGCCCCTGACCCAGCCTAGTGTCCCCCACCACCACTCCCTGCCCCAGGAGGGGTGCCAGCCCCAGGGACATTGCCAGCCTGGCCATCTGACCCAGGCATGGGGGATTGCACACCCTGGGGGGTCAGCTCAGGGCTTGGCATCTTCCACCACACAGGGGCTTGGGCAGTTGCAGCCCTTTCTGACATTTGAAACTCCAAACGAAGTTTCAGCTTTTTCGGCAAAGACACAAGTGGGGTTCAGCTCTGCTTTTTTCTTTTGGGACATACGGTGCAGTGTATGATCTACATACTTTATCTCCACCACCACAGTCATCAAGCACTTCCCAAAAGCAAAACAAACGTATCTTCTTATTAGATTTAGAAATGCAGTACCCGTAGGCAAACCCACTGCCATCACCCCCTTCACACCTTACTCAGCCAAACCTAAAGCCAGCAGAGACTCCACAGCAGAAGGAACGAAGGAGCTCCAGAAACCCCCCAGCAGCAGCTTTGCCAGGACAGCTTTGCCCAGCAGTGCCTGTGCCTGCGCTTTTTCCCCGGCTGCCCCTCACTGCCAGTTTGGGGAGGATTAATTTTTTTTTTTCCACTAGGTTTTGGTTTTGGTTTTTGGGGGTTTGTTGTTTTTTTTTTGATTGGGGTTTTTTGGTTTTTTTTTTTTTGTTGCCTTTAAGAACCCCCCGTGTTTATGTTGCTCTTTCTCCACGGCACAATGCACCTCTCCATTTCCTCGGCCGGGGGCTCACACCCGAGCTTCAGATCTCTGCAGAGTGAAGTCGCAGGGGTCGCGGGTCACCCGAGGGCATCGGGGACAGAAAAAGTCTCTTCAGCAGCTAATGTAAGCCGGGGGAACGGCGGGCTGAAAGCCCGTCCACTTGAGACTATCTACAAGGCACTCAGCCCTCTCTAAGGGCTTATAATGTTGACTCTCCTGTCATTGGATCCAACCTTACTATAAGCCCTGGAGGTATGGGGGGCTTAGAGACATTCATTCAGAAAAATAAATCCTCCTGCTACCATTCTCTTCATGAAGATAAATATACCACAAACAGAACAAGGAAAGAGGCTGAACTCCTGATCTCTGCTCCAGCCGCTTGAAAATTGTCATTTAAAAAAAAAAAAAAAAATCCCAACAGTTTATTAGACTCCTTTATTATTAGCCATTAAAAGATAACAACTCAGTTTATGAGACTACAAAGCAGTTCGTTTGTATGTTTTACAGGCAAAACTTGCCTTCAGCTCCATGTCACTTCTAGTCCACCCAAAATTTTGCAAAGAAAATGGGGTTTGTTTGTATTTGAATTCATCCTTTGCAACTTGAACTGCTCCAGCCCCAGGGGTAGTTTGTGTTCCCTGCTGGGGGGGGTCAGTTCTCAGCTCCAAACTTGTCCTTTGCATTGGTATTAAACCTGGAAAGCCTCCTCACTTAGGAGAACTAGGCTGTGCTGACAGAGCTGGATACTTCAGTGTGCTGGGAGAGGGTCATTCTGGTCAGCAGGAGTTAGAGCAGCCCATGAAGAGCTCTAAATGTCAGAAAATTTGGAAAAGGGGACACATGGAAGGTTGCCATCAGAAGCAAAGCACAGCGAAGTCTCTGGTTAAACGATCTGGACAGGCATCAACATCTCTTCTTCCACTACTGTGGTTGGCTCACTCAGAAAGTCACCCAAACCACTGATTTCTAGGAGAATTTTATGCTCTGCTGTAGCTAGGCTTAACTCTGAATGACGATGTGAGTTTGAGACCATCAAGTTTTTCCTCCAGCTGTCAGGTGCTAAAGCTTCCTGAAAGCAAAGCCTAAGAGTATCAGCAGGTGCATTGAAATGCCATAAAATCTTTCTCCTTAAGTCAAGAAAAATATCCTGGTAAAAGTGCTTCTGCAAAGAGATATCCCTCCTCCACGTCCACCAATTAATTTTCTGACAGCAAGTCACTGCCACTCGCAAGGATTCAGGAGAGAAGGGAATGCTCTGCAGCACGGCATGTGTGCACCGTGAGATGCTCGGATCTTGAGGGGGAAAACAGGCACAAAGGGGGAAAGTTGTTGCCTTGGGGAGGGGGAAGGCTGAACTGATCAAACTGCTGATCTAAGAAAGGAATAATGGGATTTTGTCGGATTCATATTGATGTTCAGATGAGAGGAGCCTCTGGTTGCCTTTTTTCTTTCAAGCCACTGAACAAGAATTTTAAAGCCCCTTTAAAATCTGCCTTGGCTGAGCTAATTATTGTCACGGGAGTGAGACAAAAGCTCAATGGCTTTTCCAGTGGCTCTTCAACAGTTTCTGGGCTGCCTCAACAACAAGAACTCGATCTCATTTTTTTTGATTACCATATACTTCTGAAAGTTTTCTACTGCTGATCCTGATTTTAACCCTTACAAGAAACACAGCTGGCTGAGAGGGGTGCCCATGGCCACGGTTCACTTTCCTCTCACCCCACAGTCTGCAGCATCGCCGGTCCCCATTGGCACCACGGGCTATTTTCTGAAGTCCATCAGAGGAAAAATAAATGTCACAACAGAGTATCTGGTTTTTGAGTAGCGAGACAGAGACATAGTGGAAGCAGCAGTCAGCCTGAGCCTGGCCAAGGCTATCCAGTGACTTATTCAAGGAAGCCATTCACACCTTCTCCCCAAGGAGAAAGCTGCCCTGGGAAGAAACCATCCCCAGCACAGAAACGTGCTTGTGGGCTTTCCATCTGAGCAGGTCACCGGAGAGCTCCCAAGACACAGCCCTGGCTGTGAAACCCTTGTCCTGCAGCCTTTGTTCTCCACCAACACTTTTGAGATTTTCCCAGTTTGATAAACTTTTTTCTGTTGTTGTTCTTTTCCTTACTTACATGGTTTTTAACTAGGAGTTCACAAGGAAAAACAAAAAATAATAAACAAAGCAATAAGTAATAAGCAAAAAGCAAAGGGCAGCAATAAGGCTGTTTGAGGTAGGCATTTCTCAAAAAACTCCCCAGCACTGCAGAGGACTTGAGACCTCATTTAACACCTCCAAAACTGCTAAACCTTTGGTATTCCCCAGGAAGAGTTTCACCATGTGCATGAAATCCAGAAACGTCTCTACACAGCAGCTAAAATTCCTCTTCCCATGCCTCCAGCTCTGCTGGCAGAGGTGCAAGCCTCACACTGCTTTTTCTTCCTTTTAGGAACCCCCCTGTCTGAAAAATACACAGCTGATGGTGTAAGCAAGCCAGGGACTGATGGTGGCAGTGGTTGGAAACTGTTCTACAGCAGACATGGGAGCCACAGGCTCAGTCTCAGGAGTCCTAAGCCCACAGACTGGTCCCCACAGGACTCCCAGCAGTTAACTCGAATTTTTTTGAGAGGGTCCTTCAAGAGAAATGGGCTTTTTTGGGGTTGTTTTTTTGTTGTGTTTTTTGTTTGTTTGTTTGTTTGTTTAATCTATAATGGAACATCTAAACAAAACCTTTTGGAGGACTCAGGGAGAGATGCCTGATGGACAGCCAGGAAATGTGAACAATCCATCAAGGGCTGACAGCATGGTGCTGGCACCGGGCTCAGGTTTCAGGACCCAGCCTGATAAGGAAGCACCTCTCATTTGTGTTGCCTAAACAGCTGCCAGATGCTATGCTGCCTTCTCTGCTGTGGGTGACCAAAATTTTCCTGCCACTGCAGCACCCATCACTGGCAGGGCAGGAGCTGGGGAAGGGTGCGTGGGGTGTTGTCCGTCACTTGAGGTTTTTTCTCTCTTAGCATAAAGAAAGCAAATTATTATTTTAGTGCAAGAGAAGTAAGTGGGGAAAACCCTTCAGTGTTAAATAAATTATAAGTGAGGTGAAATGGGCTGTTTGTTCATGGAGGCTCAGCTGTCAGAGGAAGATGTCCTTGTGGCTATGCCACGGGGCTGGAACTGGGAGATTTTTATTCCCTTCCTGAGCAGGCTTAAGAAAATTGTGGGCTGCTTGGGATGGGGTGACATTTATTCTCCCCCACATGGGCTGCAAACACATTCCCTGCTTTTTGCAGGGGCACAGACCAAGGCTGGGGATGGCTGGTGGCTTCATCATGTCCCTGTACAGCACCAGTGCCACACTTGCCACAAGGAAATGCCATTCCTTAAACAATGCAGAGTTTTATCACCCTCCGATCATCTGTGAGTGATGGGGCTGGGTCATGATGGAGATTTTGGACAATCATGAGGCATATTTTCACCCCCCAACCTTTCTCATTAATACTTTGAGAGATCTTTTGGATTTGTCCTCTCCTCCTGCTCAGGGCTGAGTTTGAGGGGAAGCAGTGCCACTCTTCTGGAGCCATCTTAAGGAAGAGCCTGTGGGTGATGCAGCTCCATTACATGCTCTGGAATCAAAGCACTGATCCAGGAAGGAGAGAACAACACCCTCATCTGATTTGTTGGGTATGAGTTGGTGCAGAGCAGCATCCCCAGTCCAAGTCCTACAAATGGTCCCCTGGGTCAAGACGACTTCTGAGTCCTGCAGAAGAGCAGCAGCTCACCTCCTCCCCCTCTCCCCTTCCCTTCTTCTGACCCCTCTCCATCTCCCTTGGTGCCCAGAGATTTGCTTTTGGGCAGTGTTCAAGACCAGGTTGGATGGGGCTTGGAACAACCTGGTCTAGTGGAAGGTATCCAGGGGAGTTTGAACTAGAGGATCTTTAAGGTCCCTTCCAACCCAAACCATTCCATGATTCTATGAAGTCATCAGCCACAGGCAGCAGCAGTCCCCTCACCATTGGCACTGAGCTGGAGGGATCGGCAGCCCCCGGCCGGCCCCTGGCTCCTCTCCTTTCCTCTCTCCAGAAGTCATCTATTTTGTTGTGTGTACACACAGAAAACAAGGGGCTGCCCCTTGTTCTCCTCCAGCCATGACACATCAAATTATCCTGCCTCCAAATATCCCATCTGGCTGTTAGTTCTTAGCTTTTCTTTTTTTTTTTTCCTTCTTTTTCTTCTCCCCCCCTTTTCTAGGTTGTTTCTGCTTTCCTCCTCTTCCTTTCTCTGCTCTCCAGCCCATGTGTAAAAGTAGCAGGGGGGCCTTTATTAAAGGCAAAGCCCCACGGCAGCAGCTTCCCAGCCAAACTGCTCTTGTATTACTTTTTGATGAGTTTTCAATTTAGGCCTTTGCAGACAGGGGGAAGAAGGCGACTTGAGAGACAGAGGGGGGAAAAAAATGCAACAGATGGGGCCGATTGTGCTCTCTAGGCAAATTAAGGAAGACATCTGTAGCTCCCAAATACTGGTGGTCTAAAGCAATTAGTCCCCTGTGAAAAGGGGCCTCTCTGAGACTTCTCCAGCCAATCGGCGCCCTGGCAGCACTCACGTTACAATGGCCTTGACCACAATTCACTGAGCCAAAAAAAAGAAAGATTAATCCAGGAGGAGCTGTGCGGCCGGGCTGGAGTTGCTAGGCTTGAAAGGGAAGGTTATGTCCGTTTCTGCCCGAGTTTGGAGCAGAAAAGGAGGGCAGGGGGAATATTTCTTTTTCTCTGATGGTCACCCAAGGTGTACCTGGTTTGCGTCTGACATCTGAAGTGTGTGTGTGTGTTTGTGTGTTTGTGTGTGTGAGCACACATGTCTCCATAGCAGGGGAGAGCTGTAATCTGTAAATTGCTCAGGGACTTCAATTTTCCAGTGGCTTGTTTGGAAAGTGATGAATGAAGACGTAAACCCCTGTGGTTGGAATTATCTCCCCCAGCCCCCTTCGGTCCCTCTCCATCCCCCATAAAAAAGAAGCTGTTATATGATAAGACCCCTCTGTAAGTGATAATTATAATGATTGTTATGATGCCAGGGTTCTGCTTTTACAATTGGAAAGAGGAACTCCGGCTGAGCTAATCCAGCAGTGTGGTCCCTTATTTCACTCGACGTCAGGAAGCTGAGAGTGGAAAATTCAGAAAAGGACTTTATCCAGGCTGGTTATGAGCCCCCTTCCCCCTCCTCTCCCCTGACTCTTTTATTCATGCATATTTATGATCAGTAGACCTCAGTGGAGAAAAAAAACACATACAGAAAACAAAACCGGGCACACAATGGGGAGAGCTGCTCATGGGAGGTCACAGCACCTTTAAATTACACCTCTTGGATTTGTTCACCCTTTGCACAAAGGAGCTAAAAGATAGGTAGACTCTGAACCCTCGTGCATCACAGTTGTCCCACTGGTTTCAAAAAGAAGAGGGAACCCCAACTAAATTTGATCTCTTATTGGGGTTCTGTCTCCTAAGGACACGTCTCATCCCAGCAAGTGAGACTGGGCTGGTACAAAGAGCAGGGCAAAGCCTCCACGTTGTGCTGGGTTTTGCTAGTCAAAGCAGATTTGTCTTGGTCAGGTTTGAATTTGAGCTGAGTTAACTGGTTTGGAAATACAAAAGCACCACCCGCCCCCTGAACCTTTGCCCCTTTAAATTAATTAATTTAATTAACGTGTTTATTGTCATGGCACCCGTCAGAATGGGATCTTCCTGGGGCCACACCAAACTCCAGCCTGCCCTCACGTACAAAGGAGCTGGGCTCACGGCTTTCAAGCTGAGTTGGAACCAAGTGACTTCTCAAGGCACTGAAATCAGAGTCTATAATTTATTTCTCACCCATCTTTTCCCAATGATGGGAAAAACGGGTGACCTCAGAAGCTGTGGTCCACGATGGAGGACAGGCATTAGTGAAGGGAGCAAAGTTAAGTCAGAAAACTGCTGGAAATCAGCTGGTATCATGCAACAAGCTGTTAAATGCACCAAACTGAATATCTGGTAATAACCACCTCTGAAGGCAAAGTAGAAAGGAGAAAGTGAGGCTTGTGCTGATAAAGAGCAAAATAACTCTCTTCAAGAGCAAGCAAACCTGCCCAGGGAAGGATCTGCCTGTGGTAGAAGAAGACCAGGCAGTCTGTGACTACCAGCCCATAAACTCAGCCTTTTCCCTTCTCTCTTGCCCTCCCTGGCTGTCCTGGTTTGCAAATGAAACACACACCAGGGCAGGAGAGCAAAATAATGCCATATCATTCCCATATCCTGGGACACGGGATCCTTTAGATGATGGAAACATCCAAGTGTTGCAGATGCTGCCCATGTTAAACTCATGTCCAAGGGCTGCAGCCCAGCCATGTCATGTTGGGAGGGGTTCTGTTGCTGTGCTTCAGGGATGTTCAAACCTCTTTGCTACAGTCAAACTCAGATCCCCAAGCACTGAAAGGACATGCAGTATTCATCCTTCATTACCTCACTTTATTATTCATAATGATGGCAAGTAATGTTTAAATACACTTGCAATTTAACATCAACAAGAACTGTCTGCCAAAACTGTCAAGACCCCCAGATCTCCCCTGGAATGTCATTAGGAGAAGAAGAAAAAGAAGAAGAAAGCTCTCCTACCCCTGAGGAAGGACAGAGACAGAGAGGGACTTTCAGACTGCCTCCCAGCAGCAAGTGAACGTTTGCTCAGCAATATAATCATATCTGGAGGAAGCATCCTGCAGAAAGCTGCTCACCCACATCCAGGGAAGAGGCTGGCTGGGACAGGGTATAGATTCCTCTGCCTGGGAGCTGAGTTTGGCTTGACTGACATCACCATGGGTACTAATGACAGAAGATTTCCCCAAAGACCCTAGGGGCTTTGAAGAATGGTCTTTCACTCTGTGTTGAACATCCAGATAAAATGTCCTCGGCAGAAAACTAATCAGATCATCTGTGGTTTGCTTTGCTGTTTGCTCAGGTCACTATCCCATGGCTTACAATTATCTCAGTCAAAAGCCATACAGATGTCCAAATTGGCCTCCTGTTTTGTTGTGTTTGGTTTTTTGGTTTTTTTTGTTTGTTTGTTTTGTTTTTTTCCTTAAGTTCTGCTTTGGAAAACAGCCATTTCTACCAAAAAGTTCTTGGCCAAGTCCCTAACATTTAAAATTATCTCCAAGGAGAGAGCCCTGCTCCAGCCTTCAGGCAAAGCTGAACCATCCCACCACTGCACATCGCCAAAACAAGCATTTAAAATCCTAAGTCAGACACCAGAAACCCAGAGACAAAGATTTTTATGTGGAGAGGAAAGGAGGTGAGGAAAGGAGGTGAGATTTTTCAAGATGTCTGCGGGATTGGATGTCCACAGCCAATTTGAAATTGTTGGGAATTCAACGAGCACATTTTGAGTGTATCTCTGGGAATCTCACCATTTCATTCTGCAGATTTTCTGATGAGCATCACTGCTCATGTGCTTCATGTTACTCACATGTCTCTTCTGGTGGCTCAGGACTATCATCAAAGTAAAGCAAACTTCTGCATTTGAAGTTCTGGTTTGTACAAGACTTTGATCCTGCAGAAGCCGTGTGTGCTGCTGGGCAGCAAGGACATCACAGAATCCCAGGCTTGGGGTTTTGGTGGGAAGGAACCTTAAAGATCATTTAGTTCCAACCCCTTGTTATGGGCAGGGACATCTCCCACCAGACCAGGTTGCTCCAAGCCCCATCCAACCTGGCCTTTAACACTTTCAGGGACAGGGCAGCCAGATCTTCTCTGGGCAACCTGAGCCAGTGTCACCACCCTCACAGGAAATAATAATCCTATATATTTATTGTATACATAGAGATATTTAACACCTAACATATCCCTAAATTAAGTTTTGATTAATGTGATCCAGAAGATCATAACAAGTAAATTATAGAAAGTTAAGTAGAAATTTCAGCAACACTTTTCAGGCCAAACTCAGCCACCTCCCCTCAGGGTAAGTAGCCTGTTACGGGGGGCATAAAGGACATTTAATGGACTCTCATAATTCAGGGGTTTATGCCTTAATTTTTAGTAGGCTCCACCTCAAGGGCTGACTTTGTAATCGTCAAATCATCATGAGTCCGGGATGAATATTCCCTAAAATCCTGTATCCCAAGCGATTGCTGTACTTTTGAAGGAAGAGCTGATGGGCAAACACCCCCCCGGCCTTCTCCCTCCGCACTCAGGTACCAGCCCAGAAACTCGGCTGCGGGAAGGTGAGGAAAGTATGGCTGGAGCACCACCCTCTGGCACAAAGCTAAACTGAAGGGAAACGGGGAAAGTTGGTTTGGGTTTTTTTTTTTCCCTCTAAGCAGAAGAACAAAACTCTTCTTTAAGGAGAGTGCCGAGGGGGGTGTGGATGGCACTGCAGCCTGGGAGGGGAGAAGATGCTCTTCTGCGAGGTTAGAGGCCACGTGAAATTAATTCCTCCATCTAAGAGGATCTGCAGGGCTCAGGCTTTGGAGGCAAGATAGAAAAACCCGGAGCAACCTGAACCTCTGAAACCTGTGCTTGCCTGCTCTCAGTGTCCCACCAGAGCTGGAACATCCCATGGTGGGCAGGTCCTGTCCCAGCAACACTGGCACCAGGTCCTACTGGAAGCCACTCAGCCAGTCTCTGATTCTGTTCTCGGCTGTTTCTATTCTTCATTTTTTCTATCAGAAAAGCCACTGGATGTCTAGAGTGTTTTCCTGGGTGGAATCCACCTGTTCTCCCACAGTGAATGGGGACGACTTAAAAATGAGATGGAAAATGTTTTTTCCTTGTTGGCCATGGTCCATCCCAAAAACCCATGACCACCCTACATGGTCCAGCTCTGAAATCTTACCTGCTTAAGGTTTTAACCACAGCAGTGTCCTCTTTTTTTTTTTTTTTTCTTTTTTTCTTTTCTTTTCTTTTTTTTCCAATTGCAGAGACACCTTTTGGAAGGTAATTACAAGTTTTGTACTTTGTTTGGTCCAGACATATTGCAGGGCCCACAGAACCAGCAGGTGCTGTTACAAGCTCATTATAAAAGCTCACACTTCGATAAATCTCTATTTTGTCTCACCTCCAGAAGATGGAGCCAGAAAGCCGGGAGTAGATGCTGCAGTGTGGGAAAGCCACTTTATCCCTCTGCTTATGACCAAGTCCTGTTCCCTCCCAAGAGCTGTCCCATGGTGACAAAGGTGGCACGTTACGGGGAGATGCCAGGGGTACCAGAGGGTGCCCAATGGTTACAGGAAGGAGACTGGTTTTCCTTTTTTCTTCTACATGACCTCCCCAGCAGCATCTCAGAGGAAGGACGTGCTGCAAGATGGGATGGGGAGAAAGGACTTTTATTCAGTTTATTCTGGTTTCTTCTGTTTTATTCAATGGTCCTGCTGCTGATTTCTCCTCAAGACCCTCAACAAGACCCTGAATCACCTGGTGTCCCTGTGTTTGCTGGAGGGGACACGCTGAGGACTGTGGGATGCTAACCCTGCCTGTGATGTAAAGCTGAGCCTGCTGCTGTCACACACTTTATAACTCAATGCCAGGTTTTAGCTGCTTTTCCAGCTACCTACATGTCCTGGAACAGAGCATAGTTTCTAGGAATGTATTCATCATACACAGTAACCTGGTGGGTATTTGCAAAGCACTCTTGTTTGTTTGTTTGTTTGTTTTTCTAATGAATAGTGTAACTTCAAAATCTGGGACAGGGAGTGGATGATTTGGGTTATTCTGTAATTTTTGACTGTGCAGATCTATCCAGAGGCCTTTGGGTTTGTCATTTTTAGATGTTTCACTTACAAAAATAACATTTAAAAAAATGGAAGTGATAATATTGTGAAAGACTTCTTGCTGCTTGACTTCTCCTGGTTTTCCTAGTTTTAGTTTGTGAAGAGAGCAGGTTGGCCTGGGCCAGCTGCTAGGAGGACAACTGGGGGAAAGCCTCAATGCTGAGGCCTTGGAGGGCCTGTTAGCCTGGAGAAGGTTCTTGCTGGTTGCTCTGTCCCCTTCCCTTGGTGCTGGGGTTTAGAAGAGAGCATCTGATGGTGGCAAGTGCCTTTTGCACCTTCTAACAGGGGTTCACCCCAGCGATGTATCAGGGGATGCTGCCAGTGCAAACAGGAGTCTGGAATCACACCCAGGGCTGGTGATGCCAGTTTGGGTGAACACCAGTTTGGACATCACTAAGGGTAGCAAAGCACCAAAATGTTCCAGCTTTCATTCCTCATGCTGGGTAATGCCTGCAATTTTTTTGGCTGCCATTTCTTCTATAGCATACAACTTCTCCAGTTAAATATAACCTGAATACCAAACATTTTCAAGATATTTATGTGGCTGCAATACTTTTCAGTAGCAAGAAACTCAGTGTGTTTTGGTTTGTATATTCAGGTAACAATGTTGCTTGAGTGCTGCTAATGATTTATGTCCCTTTCAGCAGAAGGACTCTGGAAAACTACTTGGAAGATATGAACACCAAGCATTTTTTCATTTTCTCCTCAGATTTCAATTGTTATGATATATGCCCTCGAGAGATTGCAAGGAGGGGAGAGAGGGGCAGGGGAAAACAATTTATGGTATATTGGGATCCATATGGAAAAAATATATATTTCCCACACATCTGATTCAATACAGTGTGCACATTTGTAAGGCACATGTGAATGAATGCCAAGAGAGGTGAATTTTTATGAAAGCAGACTGATTACATGGCAAAAAATACATCAGTTGCAGCTAGATTTATTTACAGCACAGTAAAGAGGCTGTTCAGAAGGGCTGGCACTGAACTGGTGATCAAGATGTCTGAGGAAAGGTTGAGTTATGTTTGACAGAAGCTGCCCTGGACGATGTTCCCCCAAGCCAAAACATCCGTGTGACATGTCTTCTTGTGTCACAACAAACCCAAGTGCCAGCTAACATTGGCACCAGCCTCCCCGGGATAAAGTTGGAGAAGGGAAGAAAGAATATTGTGAGTTAAAAATGTCCCAGCATTAGATGGGGCTTCAGAGGTTTGGGTTTCATCCCCTTTTCTGCCCCTACCCAGAAGGGTGACCTGGCCAAGCTACTCTGCTGTTGTCACATCAGCTGGAAGCAAAGTGGCTCCTTGGTCAGGGCTGAGAGACCCATGGGGGAAGGGGAAGAAGAGAAAGGTGGGATCTTCCACCCAGGGTTTGTTCAGGATCACCTTGGCACCTTTCTCCTGCATCAGAGATCCTGCCTGCTGCACAGCAGGAACTTGGATGGTCCAGATGTAGGATGATGGAGGACATCCCCTGGAAAATGAGTTTCCAGGAAACTGGGCACAAAGCCTGTCACCTCTTGGCAGGCGTGCAGCACCCCCTTCCAGTCTCCCTTTCTCTCACTACTGAGAGAAAAATATTCAAAGGTGTAAGACTTCTTCCATCTATCAACTCTCGACTTTGGGATTTCAGCATTAGAAAGAGTCTTCTTTAATTCAGCTTTGCTCTTTGGTTAGTTTTGTTCCATATTTCTCATTTCTTTCCCTTGCCACTCCAGCTCCACAGTGCTGTGCTGAGCAAAAATGAACTCATCTCTTATTTCCCCCAGTTTGGGAATTGTTTTAATACCTGGCCCTGTAATCAGGGGTTCATTTTCCAACTGGGGATGAACTGGTGCAGAAAGGATCATGTCAAATCTGAAGAAATTGTGCTACACCACTGATCATCTCCGGAGATGCTCAGTAAATGGTAAAGTTCTTACTCTTTTAACAGCAGATTGTCCCTTTAAATTTCCCTGTTCTGAAATGATGGGGCAGGTGGAATCTATCATCATTCCTGGAATGAGGCTAATCTGGGACAAAGCTAATGAGCTTTGAAATATTTATTTGCATTGCAAAACAGAGAAGAGAGTCTGAAAGAAGACACCAGGATCCTGTTTAAAAAGCACACCAGTGTGCATGAACACACACACACACTCACACAAACAGAGGGTTTGTGTTTTTTTTAAGCAAAAGCAAACCAGATTGCATTACCCCATAAGATTAGTACTTTATTGAACCTCATTATAGGTTCACGTCCTCCCATAGTCATATCCCACTGTGTTATTTTTGGCACCTGGAGCCATCATGATTTAGTATTCTGTGTGAGAAAAATGAAGCCTCTTTCTGAAATATGTTGACTATTATTCCAGATGTGGTAGTTGCCTGAGATTCTTCTCAAGCAGGTTTTTATGGCTGAGGTTGTTTGAATCAGGCGTTATTTATTTATATGTTCCAGTTAAAGAAGGGGTGGGAGCAGTTTTTAATGAAAGCTAAAGGAAAAAGGATAATAAAGTGTGCTCACTGGAGAAAGAAATATTTACATATAACTTTTGTATGTTGCCCAAGAAAAATAAAATGAGGTTATATTGAAAAGTGTAGTTATTATTTGGCATTCTCCTGCAACAGCAAAATCCCGAGAAAAAGGCTGAATTTTAAATAATTAGGACTTTCCAGTTAATTAACTGGTTCTAACTAACTGTGTTATTGGCAGTAGGTCCAAGCAAGGCAATGAGTCATTACAGATTCTTTCAAGGCAAGATCACAGATTTGCAGATCTAAATGAGGCAGAGGCTGTGGGAGGGAGGGAGAAAGGACCCAAATTTCCTGCTGCCACACAAAACTTCCCATGTTCATGGCTGGAGGTTTGATTTACCTGCTAGAGACAAAGGAGGCATCCACACAACCAGATCAAGGGCATAAATTCACAAAACAAATATCCTGGGTGTCAGAAGAGAAAGCAGCTGAGTGGGAATGAACAGAATTAAGAAATTAATGGGTTATATGAGACCAGTAAGAAATATTAGCAGGATGAAACATACCCAGGGAATGAGCCTTTCACCCCTGTTGTCAGTAGGGCAAACTGCAGGAAAGGATGGTGCCCATCATTGCACTTCTGGGCATTAATTGACCTTTAATTATTACATTCTTCATGAGCCAGCTCCTAAATGCTCATGGAGGAGCATCTGATGGGTGGCCCCAGGCAGAGGATGTGAGGCAGAGCCACAGCTCCCCAGGTTTGCAAAGCTCAAGCACCTCTGCAGAGCAGCAGGCTGGGACTTGAAGTCTGGGTTACAAAGAAGGGCAAAAAGAAACAAAGAAAAAAACAGGACAAAAACAACAACAAAAAAGGCTGCAAATGCTGAAGAAAACTCAGTCAGAAGACATGCTCACAACAGGAAATCAGGATTTAGGTCCAAATTTCTACTGAAATATCCAACTGATCCAGCCCCATTTGGTTCCCACAGTGATCCTGTCATGGACCTTCCCATGTTGCTGGACCAGAACTGAAAATGGAAGCACCAAAACAACAGGTGAAGAGCTTTTCCATGGAGTTTCCTTGACCTCTGGGAAGAACAAAACACGGAGCAGGGTGAGATGGCATAGTCAGAGCCGAGCAAAGTTGGGTTTGAATCATCCTCCAGACATCATAGAATCATAGAATTGGCTGGGTTAGAAGGGACCTCAGAGATCATCAAGTCCAACCCTTGACCCACTACTGCTGCAGTTATAGACCATGGCACTGAGTGCCACATCCAGTCTCTTTTTAAATATCTCCAGGGACAGAGAATCCACCACTTCCCTGGGCAGCCCATTCCAATGTCTGATCACCCTCTCCGTAAATAAATTCTTTCTAATATCCAACCTAAACCTCCCCTGGCACAACTTAAGACCGTGTCCTCTTGTCTTGCTGAGAGGTGCCTGGGAAAAGAGACCAACCCCCCCCTGGCTCCAACCTCCTTTCAGGGAGTTGTAGAGAGTGATGAGGTCTCCCCTGAGCCTCCTCTTCTCCAGGCTGAACACCCCCAGCTCCCTCAGCCTCTCCTCATAGGACATACTTCCTAAGGTCTTGGTTTCCTTGGACTGACCAGAAATGGTTCATGTGAGTATAGTTCACTCTGCACTGGAACAGCTGAAAAGCACTTGTGCAGTCATCATGATGTGTCAGGAGAGTGGGAACAAGGACTTCTCAGGCTTTAAAAATCCTCCTTCCTACTGCACTACGAATGGATGAGATGATGACATTTTACTTTAGTTCTCTTTAAGTGTTCCAGCCTGTTTTCAGAAACACATGGAATATCTGCTCACCCGAGCACCCTGCTGCCTTCATCTTCTCCAGGGATCCCCATGCTGTGTCTCCTCAGTGATGCCCAGGGTGACTTCCCTGGGTGTGGACATACACTTTGTCCTGGGTTTTGTCTCGCCTCTTGGGGATGACCCCAGAAATGAGAAGTTAATAAGTTAATTATTCCCATTGGCAAAACTCAGAGTCAAAAGCTGCTGCTCCCTCTGGGTGTGACGTGGCCATGTGGACAGGTCTGCTGAGGTGCTGCTTGTTCTATTTANTGGCACTGAGTGCCACATCCAGTCTCTTTTTAAATATCTCCAGGGACAGAGAATCCACCACTTCCCTGGGCAGCCCATTCCAATGTCTGATCACCCTCTCCGTAAATAAATTCTTTCTAATATCCAACCTAAACCTCCCCTGGCACAACTTAAGACCGTGTCCTCTTGTCTTGCTGAGAGGTGCCTGGGAAAAGAGACCAACCCCCCCCTGGCTCCAACCTCCTTTCAGGGAGTTGTAGAGAGTGATGAGGTCTCCCCTGAGCCTCCTCTTCTCCAGGCTGAACACCCCCAGCTCCCTCAGCCTCTCCTCATAGGACATACTTCCTAAGGTCTTGGTTTCCTTGGACTGACCAGAAATGGTTCATGTGAGTATAGTTCACTCTGCACTGGAACAGCTGAAAAGCACTTGTGCAGTCATCATGATGTGTCAGGAGAGTGGGAACAAGGACTTCTCAGGCTTTTGTTGCTGTTTCACAAGTCACTGCTTGCCTTTTGCATCTCACAAGCAGGTCTTGTGCTTCTGAATTTATCCCACAGCAGTAAAGGAAAAGAGAAATATCCAAAGTTAGCAAAGCAGACAGTTGCTGGGGTCTGCCTTCAAGCCAAATAAAATTCAGCCCAGGCGTAATGCAATTCTTATTTATTAGCAGCTCTGTGAAAGAAAAATGGCACAGAAGTACCATGACCAGGTGGCTCTTAGCACCATAGTGGGTCCTATAGGCAGCAATTCGGCTGCTGGAAACCTGGAGGGGCTTTATGGGGCAGCAAAATTCTTCAGAAACATAATAGTGAGGAGAAAACCAAGGAAAGGTGGCTGTAAGGGGAGAACTGAGCCTTGACCAACATCTGATGGCACAAGCAGCAACCCCAGGCTGAGCATAAACCCACCAGAGAGTCTCCCAGGAGGCTTTTGGTGACCTGGGGACCCCGCTCCTGACTTTCCTTTTATTTGTGCCAGACTGACACCATCAGCAATCTCAACCTGGCTTGCAGAAGTGAGAAGAGAAATTAGGCATTTTTTTGGCAAGCTTTTCAAAAGAGTGCTCGGCAGCTCCTAGGGGTTTCGCTATTGGCAAAAAAATAAAGGGGATAAATCTAGAAAATTAAATATATCTCTGCTGCTCTAAATCTATTTGCTGATAGCCAGATGTTAGCTTTAATCTGGCTATTTCATATAGGAGGCAGAGAGGGGCCAGCTACAGATTAGCTACAGGAAGGTTAGCTTTTATCCCATCTTCATCTTTTATCCTGGCTTCATCAAGCTTTCAGGAAAATGAGTTAGAAAATGGATGTTATCTGTTTTATGCTGTGATGAGGCAGAGAAGATTGGGCTGAGATAAAGGCATGACATCAAGGGTAGCTGTATACGGGAGGGATGCTGACACCAAAACAGCCTCCATCTCTGGCAGGTTTTCATCTCCTCTTCACAACACCCAATGCATTTTTTTTTTAATAAATGCAGGAAGGATAAGGAAGGGAGAATTTCAGACTTTGACCATTACACAACTACACTGAGGTACAAGAATGGGGTTTAGTATTCTTCCAATGTTACTCAAGGAAAAGAAAGAAATCAGATGATGGAATTACATCCATGAATTTCAGTGGATATGAAGGGTCTAAAATCTCCCTCATGTTTCTTTTTATTGATTGCTCCCAAGATGAAACAATTGGGAGCCTGAGTAATGATATAACTGGTTTGTGAAATAAAGTTCACATCTAGCAAAGATATTACACTGAACAAGCCACAAGCCCACAGAAATTCATTATGTTCCCAGAATTAAATGAAAAAAATATAGTTTATGAACCACAGAAAGGTTGTTACAGTAAAAATGAAACAAAAATCCCTGGTTCTGGATTGTCTGGAGTGAGGACATTGCTGACACTAGTTTTGTGTTATCACTTCAGCACTTCTGATCTCAGAGCTGTGCACTGTGGCAGAAAAACACACGTATGGCCTCGTGCATCAATTTGCCCAAGAAATCCAACAGCCACACCAGGATGGAGTCCCTCTACCGTATCAGGGACCACCAAAGGTGAGAAGGATGGCAAGGGATGGCACCATGCAAAGCAGTGACCTGGCCAGTCTGTATCCTCCAGCTGCCAGTGCCTGGAGGGGAAAGGACAAGGTGAGGTGGAGCCTTTTAAGCCAGTAATGAAAGAAAGAAAAGATCTTGAGAGCTGGATTACTTAAGGTTTTATTTTTAGCAAAAAGCATCCCTCTCCCACCTCCTCTGGGACTGGTGCTTAGTTGCTGAGGTTGGAATCCATGGGCTGAATTTCCAGCAGTGACAATCTGCTTGCTCCTGGATAAACACTGAGGAACATGTACATACACACACACACCCACATATATACATTTAGGAGAAACAAATGACTAAATAGAACAAGCAGCACCTCAGCAGACCTGTCCACATGGCCACGTCACACCCAGAGGGAGCAGCAGCTTTTGACTCTGAGTTTTGCCAATGGGAATAATTAACTTATTAACTTCTCATTTCTGGGGTCATCCCCAAGAGGCGAGACAAAACCCAGGACAAAGTGTATGTCCACACCCAGGGAAGTCACCCTGGGCATCACTGAGGAGACACAGCATGGGGATCCCTGGAGAAGATGAAGGCAGCAGGGTGCTCGGGTGAGCAGATATTCCATGTGTTTCTGAAAACAGGCTGGAACACTTAAAGAGAACTAAAGTAAAATGTCATCATCTCATCCATTCGTAGTGCAGTAGGAAGGAGGATTTTTAAAGCCTGAGTGGTAGGAGGAACACAAATGAAATAAAACCCCATCTCTAAAGAGCTGGGGCTGCCCCATGGAGCCCGTCACTACCCGTTTGTCAGAAGACTTGGCTGAAGTCCTGGGGATTTATGGCAGCACCAGAGCACTGTGGAAGTGATAAACGATGTTTCTATATTGTAGACAGGTGCTGGGACATAAAAGAGTAACTGTAGGTTTGAATGTGCCTTGAAATGAGAGCTTTAAAATCCTGACCAGTAACTGCTGAAAGCCACGCTAGGAATGTGCTGCCGGATCAGCCCCTCCCCAGGCTGGTGAGCCAGCCCAGCCCTGGCTCTGGCTGTATGAGGAGAGGCTGGCAGATGAAGAGAGGAAGGATTTTGATTGTATTTAATGCTGCTGTCTTTTCCCAGCCTCCCACCCCTGCTCCTGGCCATCGCTGCCTGTGTGAGCCCCGTGTGTCCTGATTGCAGCCATCACGGATGGGATGTCTGCAATAAAGCAAAGCCTTCCTCCAGGCTGATGAACCCCTGAAACCTGGCTAACCAAGGACTGACTCAACACGGGAAAGGTGTGTGCGGTGGCCCAGAAAGAACAACTGACAGACAGCATTTAAAAAATGGCTGAGGATTTTGGTGTGCAGCAAGCCTTGGTCACAAGGTTAATGGAGAGGGAGCCTTGGCTAATGGCAGCGCTGCTGGCTCCCTCTCCCTCCCAGAAGAGGCTCATGCATTCCAGCAGGGACTGTACCATCTGCTCTGGGGATCCATCAGCATGCAGGAGACCTTGCTTCTGTCCCCAGGTCAGCCTCCGTGTCACCCAGACCTGCTCCCTGCCTCAGTTTCCCCACTGAGAACAAAAGCAAAGATGTCAATCTTTCTGCATGGAGATCTGCTGGTAAAGATCAATGCATAAGAGCTGGCCTTTAGAATTACAGAATCACAGACTGGTTTTGGTTAGAAGGCACCTTAAAGATCATCTATTTCTACCCTTGATGCATGGGCAGGGACACCTCCCAGCAGCCCAGGTTGCTCCAAGCCCCATCCAACCTGACCTGAGACACTGCCAGGGATGGGGCAGCCACAGCTCCTCTGGCCAGCCTGGGACAGGGTCTTACCACCCTCACACTAAAGAATTTCCTCCTAATGTCTAACATAATCTTCCCTCTTCCAGTTTAAAGCCACTACCCCTTGTCATATCACTACATCAACTTGTGAAAAGTCCCCCCCCCAGTGTACCCCAGAGCACAGCAAGAGCCATATTCCACAAGTCCAACCTCATGTGTCCTCTCTATGCAAAGGCAACTCTGAAAGCAACCCAAGCCAGTTCTGATCCTTCTGGATGTTTTCAGAAATAGTGTGCCCAGCAGGAAGCCCAGCCTCCCAGGCTTCTCTTCTAATATTCAAACAGAGGGTGTTTTTATCACCAGTATAAATATTCATCCCAATTTTACAGCTGCTTTCTTTTATTATGCAACGAGCTTGCACAAACACCACAGATGAAGCCAAACTTTGAATCTTTTGAGCATCACCACGTACCAGTCTATACCAAGGCTGGCTTTCTGCTTGCTCTGAGGTCCTACAGGATGCTCACCCTGTGGCAGAGCTTTCTCAGGCTCCTGCACATCCAAAGCCTCTACTCAAACAGCAATTACTCCCATGATGACTTATGTGTTTGAGCTGCTGAGGCCAGTACTGGCAGGAAACACATGTTAGAAATTAGTGTGTCTGTACTGTCTCTCTGTTTCTCCAGGTGGCCACGCAAAAGCAAGACCAAGACCATTTTCTGATGCTGACCCTGGTTAATGTGAGCATAAATACAAGGTTAATACCCAAAGGATGGTTGATGAAGGAGAAAGTGAAGAAAATTAATCAGGATGAGGAAGGTAATTCAAACAATTCCTTGAAAAATGTGCACCCTTGGCTCACATTCTGACAACAAAGGGTGAGGATTACTATGAAATAGGAGAGTAGCATGTGTTATTGTACTTACTCCTCAGGAAGTCAATCAGCAAGGTAAAGAAGATGTTAAATCTCTTAGCAAAACTAATTCTGTCACTATTTTTAATCAGACAGGATGCCCCAGCACCAAGCAGTGTGTGCAGACCCCTCTGAATGCAGATGGCTTCCCTGTGTGGAAAGATAATGTTTTCTTGCCATCCTCAGCTCAGCTTGTCCTCAGGGTTCTCAGATGCTCCTGAAGCATCTGGGGGGCCAAGCACTTCCTATTGAAGCCCCCTCCTCAGCACCTACGTGTGCTGCAGTCTGACAACCCCATCTCCTCCAAGCAGAAGGCAGAGAAGTCAATCAGTTATTTAACACACTGCCAGTGGGTGACAGACCAGTCACTGCATTCCCATTTCTGTGTTGGATGATGCCCAGCCCTGGATGTCCCCATGGACCCACCCCACTTTCACAGCCCACACTTGCACACCCAGAGAGGAGAGGCACAATGCCCACAGCACTGACCACTCCTCAGCTGAGAGGCTTCTCTGGACATCAGGACTCAGGGAAACAGCAGGTGGGGAACACAGTTTGAACACTGACTCCTCCCTTTTCCAGCCCACTTCAAACTGACCTTTTTGATAATGAGCCATTTGATAATGTCCTTTAGGGCAAGTAAACGTACTAAGTTCTGCACTTTTTAATGCCAGAGACTCTAGCACTTTTCTGTGGGAAGGAAGAGGGAAATTCCTGCTCCCTCTCCCATCACATACTCAAGCAAAGAACAATCTGTCCCAAAGCTTTAATAAATCGTTATACATACATCAGGCCAGTTTCTGCTCTCAAATTCATTAAGGGAAATTTAGAATGAGGAGACTTCAGTGGAGCTGCTCCAGTTTCCCTGAGAGGAAAATTGCCCTCCCTCTGCCCAGTGCAATCGAATGAAAATGATGGAAACTACAGCTTTGATGTTCCCCTCCCAGACTGGATCATCTCTCCTCACTCATCCTGAGGTTTGCTTCATTAACTGTGATTTTCTTTGATTACCTTGTTGGCTACATTTCCCATCCCAGAGATGGGAGATGTTGTAGGACAGTTGGTGGTAGGGATGCTGGGGTTGCCTAGGAACACTGTCCTCTCTGGAAACATCCCACAGCATCTTCTAAGCTCTGGAGATCTTTCCATCTAGGGAGCAAACCAGATCTCTTCTCAGGTGCTCAAGGGATCGAGATAAGGGAAGGAGAATGTATTCATAAAAAGAAACATTCCCAAAACATTATGATCAGTGTAGGAAAGGGTAAGGATGCACTCAGCCTTGCTTCTGATTTACAGCACTGTACATCAGCAGTAGGAAATGCAATTATTTTCTGAAGACAGAGGTTTACAGCATGAACAATAGAAAAGTTTATGAATACTTCTAACAGTGCCTATAAATTCTTGCTCAGTGTGTAGCAGAGAAAGTTAAGACTGAGTTTGGTCACAAAAACATATTTCAAGTCATTTCAGACAAAACGAAATGAAAATTAATACATGTGTGTTTTCAACCTTCCCTAATGCAACAGTCTCATCAAACAGAGAGGTACAGCTCAGATTCTGCTCCTCTGTCATTTTGGAGGCAGCAGACCAGATAGAAAAAGCGGTTTTTAATTCTCTGAAGTCATCACTGCTTTGGCTCTTAGGTTCCCTCCATCTATTATGGCCTTTCCAGTTCAGCACTTTTTTGCTTTTAAGTTGCTTTGCTCTACTTCCTTCCAACAACTCGTCAGCCTAGGGGCAGGGCAGGGAGGGAATCTAAAGTCAGAAAAAAATCTGCTTATGGCAAAAGTCCTACTTAAGGTGAGCTCCTTGGTGCCCAGCCAAGCCCTGGGCTGTTTGTCTCCCTCTCGTTTCTGCCAGACCCGTGCTGCAGGAGCACATCTTGTGTGCACTGTGAAATAAGCCTTGTCAGGTCTTCCCATGTCATCCGACCACCCAATAATACCTTCAGATATACCACATCCCATACAATTTGTAGCTGTAGACAAAGAGTCTGCCTAAAACCGGTCTTCCCTCAAAGAAAACCAGACACATTTGCAAAACTTTCAATTACCCCTTAAGCCAACTTCTCCTCCCTGCTCCGTTCAGCTCAAAAGTCCCTGGAAAACAGATGGTCCTTGCAGCTTGTCTGTGAGTTTAATAAATCTGGTGGACCAAATGAGAGGAAGCACATTTCAGAGAGGGCTCTGAGGAGGAGACCCTGCCAGCATCTTCCCCTCCCTGTTCACCACAGATTTTGGCTGGAGTCCCTCCAACATCTAGGGCTGCTTCAGGTCCACGTGGGAGAAGGAGCTCCCTCTCCCCTTCCCACTCCTTACTACCGAGGTCACAGAATGGTTAAGGCTTTGCAAGCTCCACTCCAGACTTGGAAATCCATCCAGAAACCTTTTGGCAGCCTTGCTGAGCTCAGAGCTCTGCTTTAACAGGCAGCAGGTGTTAAATTTGGTTTGGGGAAACTGCATTTTTCTGTGAAATTTTGAGAGGGAAGATGCATGCTGCTAGGGCTCTCCTGGCCCCCTAGCTGCTCAGCCCCCAAGAACAGCAGCAGGGACCCTGGGGTATGAAGGACCACACTTACATCTCCAAGCATGCTGTGTCCCAGATGCACCTGCTGCATAATTCATATGCTCCCAAGATGGAGAAAGGCTGAATTTATGCCCTGAAGACACCCCAGGGAAACACACTTGCCAGCTTTCCTTTGCTCATTGGATGTATACACAATCTTGCACTATTTCTTCATGGCAAAGCTGGATTTCCCTCTTAGGTTTTTTCTCCAGGAGCCCCATCATGACCATCAGGCAAACCTCCCCTGTAGCCACTAACAGGAGTAAGACACTGTGGGCACAACCATGGGACTACTGATGGGAGAACATCTCCCCCTCCCAATGGGGCAGCTCAGGAGCAAGCACCACAGCCATTGGCATCTACCTCTCATCTATAGGATTCAGGTCCAACCTGGATCAAACACATGCCAAAAGTATGGACATATGCAGCTCAGAGTAATGACAACACTTATAATCAGCTCATAAAGAGGACTTCCAGCAGCTGTTTATGTGGTTTTCCTGGATGGGAAGACTGCTGTGAAGTGATGTCTTCAGTAGCCATGGCCTGGCAGCCACCCCTTTCCTCTGCCCCAGACTGCACGAGGCTGCAGCAATGGTGGGGAAGAAGGCAATGAAATGATGGATTTTGCTAGTTGAAATTTAAATCTCAGTTTGTTAAAGAATATCAAATAGCTCTTCTAGACCTAAGGTAGCTCCCAGAAAGGAAGTCTTGTACCAGTTTAACCCCATGTGCACTGAGGTTCCTGCGTTGGGAAATGCAGTCTTGGTTGCCTCTGTGCAGGACAGGGACGTCTTTGTGTGCTTCACCTCTGAGGTCACCACATTCTGCTCAAGGACATCAAATACCACCTGAGCTCTGTTTGCTTCCTGCTTCTGAGGGAACAGAAAGAAGAAAGAGCACTGATCTCCAAGCCCTCTCTGAACAGGGGATACTGCACTTTAATGAGCTGCTCTCACCCTGACTGGAGAGCTGAGGGATTCCAAGACATTTCTCAGCAGCTGCATTGCAAAGTTAATGATCTGTTTGTTACAAGAGCACATGAAGATTGAGGCTGAAGGAGATGGAGCCAGCCTACTAGTCTTGAATCTTTTGATATTAACCTTCTCTGGCATTTGACCTCAGAATCACAACCAAGGAAAGTCAGCAGCATGAAGAGAAGAGGCTGTGCTTGCAGTTAGGTGCTGAGCAGCATCTTTGTGGAGTCCAATTACGATGGATGGAGTTACAGAAGTTTTCACTAAAGACTCTTCTTGCTTCAGACCTGCAATTGATTTGCCTCAAACCTGGACTGACAGATCAATGCAGCTAAAACAGAGGTGACTGATGGGAAAACCCCCAAACATAAAATATAAAATGAATAAAAACTGGGCTAGCAAGAGCTGAACTAGCTTTGTTTCCATGAGCAGAGAACTCTACAGACCAAGGCAACACAAAAAGCACACCAGGCTAATCTCAAGATGAGAGCTCAGGAGAGAAGAATTGTTGTTTTAACACACTTGAGTACTAATAGAGAAAACAGGATTGTGTTCATATCTCCAAATTTGTCCAAAAGAAAAGATTAAATTTGAAGTTCAGGAAAATATGAAGAGAGAAAAGTTGGTTATATAAAAGGCCACCATCTGAGTCAAAGGTACTTGAACTCACAGAACTCAAGATCATCATAATCAAAACCTGTTTTGATGACATCAAAGTATTTCAGTTTGCTGAAGTAATTTTGAAGTGTTTATATAGAAAGGAGAATTGTGGTGAAATGCTTTGAAATCACCTCTGAGTGATCAACACTGAGGATCACTTGAGCATCTGAGTCTGCCAGAAAACAAACTTCAGGGAACACAACCTCAGAATAGCCAAGGACATTTCTACATAGAAGGGAAATTAAGTGTTTAAGACAAGAAACAAGGGGAAGGTGGCTCCACACATCTATGAGAAGAGTCTCTTCGTATACCCGTGGCCTTGACAACAAACAACTTTCAAGTACTCTTGCAAGCATCTGAGTAGAAGAATATGAGGAAACTGAGATTCTTCTACTGAAATGGTTATGACAAACTGAGGAACTCATTGGCATGAATTTGGCTATTCTCAGTCTGAAGCACTCCTCTGCTGAGTGGATGACTTTTTGCAGAAGGTGAAGTTCCAGGCCTACACAGAAAGGCCCCACCACTGGCATCCCCAGAGGTGACCTCTCAGAGCTTGATCTAAGGCCACTTAAGGCCACAAAGAAATAGGAGACATGGGCCTTTGATGCTTAAGAGACTCATATTCTCACTGATACACTGTATGATACTCATAAATTTATTTAAGAGAAAAATATACTGCATGAGGCAAAATGAAGGCATAGTGCACTATTTTAAAATTCAGATTTTTAAAATGTCACATTTCAATGCTACAGGAAGACTTGCTTTTTCAGAAATTCACACATAAAGTGTAATTCATTCTGGAACATGACTCATTTTTAGACAGAAAACCCTTTCCCTGCCAGCTGCTCATGGGAAGAAAATTTTGGTTCCCTGGATGCAGCTTCTGCTTTGTTACTCCAGACAGAACCCAGACTACCAAGAGAGCTGTCTCTGCTGGCTGGTGTGGTGAACATAAAACTTTCCAAACCATTCACAAAGAGTGAAACCCATCAATCAACAAAATACATTCAAAACACATTTTTCCTGAGGTTTGTACCTTGCTGACTAGCTTGGCATGCAGGTAAGGACACAGCTTCAAGCCCACATGTAGAATCAAAGGTTAATTGCCTTCCCTGCAGTAACCACCCAGCTCTTATCACCAGATTCTGCTGCTCTGTGCATCTGACATGTCCCCCAGACAAGTCTCTACTGATGTGCAGATCTTGAGGGAGCCACAACTGCCTTTCCAATTGCACCAAACACTCCTGTCAATGCTGAGATGTTCCGAGAGCACCTCTGAGTTGTGAACTCTCCAGAGAGAGTGAAAGAGCATTAAATAAGCACTTAGTGCTTCAAGAGGAATCATCCCCAGGTGCAGGCAAGCAGAGCTGAGGTCTGCACACTCACTGAGCAAGACCTGCCCAAGGAAAGGGCTTCATGCACTTGATTCTGCAAAGCGAGAGCTCAGGCCCCGGTTCTGGAAGACACTCAAATGCAGACTTAACTTTATGCATGTCCAGTGGTCTCTCCCACTTAGAAGAAGCTCTTTTGCAGAGCACCTTAAAAAGAGGATTGGACAGAAAACCAGAAACAAAAAAGACTAATTCCCATAGTAAGTAGGAAAAAGTAAGAAACAGAGAAGGAGGGTTAATAAGCATTTATCATGTCTAAAATCAGCGTTTGCAGTGGGGACTGCTGAGGAGAAAGATCTTGTCTGGATCTGAGCCAAGAACATGCTGTGTTTCTTTAGAGCCCTTCCAGTGCCTCTCAGCTGTGGGGCTGTATTTTCTATTTCTTTTCAGAGGCAGGGAGGAAAAGGGGCAAGGAAAAAGACTTATTTTGTGGTTAGCTCAGCAAAAAAGAAAAATTCCCCAAGTGCTGGAAGGGTTTTCTCAATGTACTTTGCATGGTCACTGCTGCTGCTGCCCTTGCTGCACCAGGAGAGCCATTTCCCATTAGGTCTTGCCCTCAAAAGCATCTTGGAAGCCTTTTTGCATAAGGACATCCAGGGCTTCTTCCAAAAGGAGCTGCATATTTTAATTAACTCTACTCCTTGTTTGCAGTCCTGTGATTTCTCTTACCTTTAACGTGAACTCACATATGGATTAAAGTGAAATAAACCCTACAATTTTAGTTCAAGTCAAAGCTGATTGGAAACATGTATTACCTTTCCTTGACCTGGCAGTGAGTAGGGAAGTTATTACAGTTCTTTAGTGAGTTTGTAAACTCTTTACTGCTGTGGCAGTTTTAATCCTGCTGAGAGAAAATTCGATCTGGAAAATAAATTGCTCCCATTTTATTCTTATGTTTTACAATCACTGGTTTAGATAGCAAACAAGCATCAGGTTTGTTTGGAATCAACAAGCAAGAGTATTATCAAGACCCAGATGGCATTTTTAGGCTAAAGATGACATAACCATAAATAAATAAATGCTCCAGATCTTGCAGATTTTCATATGCTGAAAAAAATAAAATCTAAATTTTAATGATTCTGTCACACTCACTAAGCAACAAGTTGTATTTCTGAACAAAATTAACTGATCGTTTGTTCCCAGGCAAAGCATCAGATTGTCACCATTCTTTAGAAGTCTGCAAACATGTTATGGTCACACACAGAAGAGTCACTGACTCGAGATGCTACAATACTGGCAACAATTTTATGGGAATGAGTCTGGTCCTATGAAGTTCAGAGCAAAATCTCGTGAGTTAGAATGTGCTAAGGAGACATAATGGCTGTTTGCACAACAGCTGAATTGAGCTGGAAATAAAACACAGGCTCTGAGTGGTGAAGGTGACTAACATATTACAAAAGGAAGAATTGAATTTTCTATCTCTTGAGGTCTTCAAATGAAGGCTGCATGTAGAGTACAGTAGGGGGAGAAGAAAAACTTGGTACGTTTTAGCAACAGAGTGAACTGCCACCTGCTAAGCATTTTCCCCTCATTCCTTAAAGAGATGCTAACAAGGAAAGTACAGGAAGGGGGGAAAGATGCTTTCTCCTCTGCTTTTAATTCTCTTGCCAAGCTGAATGTTGTGGTAGCCACCTGGGCATTCAGAAGCCTGAGCACAGTCCATGAGCAGGGTTTTCTAAGGCACATGGGCACCAAATCTCTGCACCTTGAGATCCATTTGCCACTCCGTTAAAACTGAAATGTTAAACACTCCAGGATACTCAGCTGAAAAGTGGGTTTTATTATTCTAAACGAGCTTCAGACTCACTAGGCTGAAATGGCAAATACTATTTCTTTTTAACCCGAATAACTTAGTCATACTAAACAGCAGAGTCAATATAACATTATTTACAGGAAAGCAGTCATGCCACCTCTTTCAGTATGTCCATTTTTTACATGGCACAGGGGTAAACAGGAAAAAAAAATGATACTGATATCAAAGCAGACAGAAGACAGTGCAGTGTAAACGGAGCATAAGGCAAGAACTTTCTGGATTTTTTTCACTGCTGGCATATGAGTGAGGTTACCAACCTCCACACCTGAGGTTAGCTGCCCCTCCTCACTTGTTCCCCCAGGCTCCCAGCCAAAATGTAAAACATCTTAATAAAGACTTTTTTACAAACTTCAGAGGACTTTCACACTAGAGAAGAGATTTTTTTTCCTTGCTGGTAGATACTAAGAGGGTGAAGAGTGATGGTGTCACCTTGCAGTCCCTTACAAGCACCCAGCACCCTAGGTCATGCCAAAGGCTCCATTCCTGCCCCTTGTCCACTATTCCTACGGGGGGAGGGGAGACACAGCCCTGTCCCCAGTGCTACCCCAGCCCCATCCCCTCACCAGGCTGAGCACAAGGTTTCAGTGCTTTTTTCAGCATTGCTGTAACCAACTGACTACACTCTCCTTGGCTCACACTGAATTTTCTATTATTAAAGAACAAGGTATAGCCCAGAATATCTAAAGCCTTTGAGCAGTCAATGTAAACTACACCCAGCAAAAGCTCCTGATCCCCAGCCAAAGCTAACTCATTAGGTACCACAGGAACAGCAGTGGTAACACTGTTTTTCTTGAAATGCTGGCTGCAGTGGGGATATTATATGAGGAATGTTTAAATGGAACATAATTTTTACTTGGTCGGTAATACCCTGCGAGGTTTATAATTACTCAGGTCTTTGGGGTCAGGAGTTATGAAAATGCAGTTATTAATTTGGCATACCTACCAATGTCTGTGGTAACGCTCTGAGAAACAAAAGAAACATTTGGGTGATTGGAAAAGAAATCAAAGCTGTTGTTTGAGGTGGCAGAAAGGAGCAGTAGGGATGGTGGGAGAGGGATGGGCAGACAGGGGAGATGGGTTGGTTGCTGGGCACCCCCAGGAACTCCCTTCTCCTGCACTATCCCCAAGCTTGTGTTATGTGAAGTTTCCTCTCCAACCGTGGGGCAGAGGAGAGAGAAACTTTATGTTCAAACTGTTCTAAATCAGGGTGAAACAAATCCAAAACTACCAACAGTGATTTTTGGTGGCTCCAAGGGTGCTGAGCAGCGGGATGGTGGGGTAGGGGTGGTAATGAGGATGGAGATGGGAGCAGATTCTTTCCTGCACTGCTGCCTCCCTGCTTGTAGCTGAACATTTCAGCCAGGCTTTCAGGGTTGCTTTTGTTCTCTTTTTGGTCTCTAAAAACCTGCCAGGGGAATGCTGTGCTAACACGTTCGCCTCTGCTCCGCTCGGCACATGAAGGGAGAAGGGGGGGAATGTGGAGGCACCGAAAGCCCGAGGTCACCACACCGATGAGAAGCACAGAACAGGCTTTGTGCAGATCTGCCCCGCCAGCTCCCTTCATTCTCGACTTGAAACACTTGCTGATAATCCACTCCTTGACCTCTCCTACACAGGATGCAGTGTCACTATATGGAAGCCATATGGAACAAAGGGATCGCTCTCAATACACGCTGAGCATAAAAAATAAAGTTTACAATGGCACCAGCAACCACAGCAGCTGGGTCGGCCCTCTGCCAGCCTGCCCTCGTGTTGGCAGCTGAAAGCTCGTGTGCCTGGTATGACAAAGCACAGCATATCAGGATTCAATAAGAGGCATTTCAGCCAGAGGATGTGTTTGTATCTCTCTGTAACCGAGCTGGCTCCTGAATTTATTGTCCAGCCCTCCCGCCCCCTTTTGAATAATCATTAAAACTGTGAAATGCTTTCTAGGATGTGAGAAACAGATCTTATTCTTGAGGTTCCTTTGAAGGAGGATACCTGGTTCCCATTAATAACCTATGTGTTATGGGATGGAGCTATGGACAGTTTGCTTTCTAGTGATTGCATATTGGACTGCAAAGCTCAGGAATCATCAGAAAATAGACTGAGTTTCTGCTCCAAATGTCTTAAATGTGCATGCATATATCTCAAATTTAGAAATCCTCCAAGATTTGCAGACAGGATTTGAACAAGTCCCACCAGAATAAATACCCGCTTGTGGTTTTGGGGGGAAGGAGGAGAAAAGCAACCAAAAAGTTGCATTTCATTGCAAAGAAACACTAAGAAACAACCTTTGCCCCTTCAGCAAAGAAACAAATACAAGGCTTCAAATAAACCTTTGAGAGATGGAGATTCGTGTAAGGTTCTGACCTTCTTCTATATTTCTTTTCTAATCTGTCTCTAATAGCAGAAAAGATGTTCTGGCACATGCAAAAGCCACCTGAGGACCAAATTTGAGCCCATGTTTCCATCTCACTTTTATCAACAAGGTTCTTGTCATGCCCTGTCCTGCATTTCCAGTGCTTTTAGAGCAGATGGCTGGAGGCAGATCACAACCAGCATCTTGTCTCTACACTCCTTTGCCTTTCAGGAAGGTGTTATTAGAAATCTCATCTGCTTACATTGGTTTGTCCTCGTGCCAGCTCTAAGTGAGAAATGGCCCATTTCCCTCTTCATTTCCCCTTCAAAATTCACCGGGAACACTTGGTGGTTTTCAAACAAAGCTCTGCCCACAAAGCCCAGCACAGGTTAAATTCAGAACCAGAAGCAAAACCCAGTTATTCAGCTCATCATTGCTCCACTGGCACCTTTGTAGAAGAGAGTGAGCTTTGCTTCTTTTCAGCATCTCCATCAGAAACCCTCCTGTCCCCAGCAGAAAGGAGCACACACACATTTTGGGCAGATCATCTAGATGTCTGATGGTGAGAAATTTCTCACCCTGTGACAGGGCACAAGCAGTGACTTCCTCAGAAGACAAATCAAACCCTTCTCCAACTTTCACCCAGAAGGAAAGCTGAGTTAGTCTGGGGACAAATATTTAATTAATAAGTTTCTGAGTTAAGTATTCCTGGAAAACTATAGAGAAAAATGTGATGGGTTTAAAGCAGACCTTCCTCACACCCAGATTCCAGCTTGCTTGCCCACACTTTTGGATGGCAAAAAAAGGAGATCAAAATGTGTCTTTTCTTGTAAGCTAGCAGCTGACCTCCACGTAGCCTGAGGGCATTTTAAACCTATCTCTGCCTTTATTATGTGTGTCATATGCTCCTATTCATCCTTTGTAGTTTAAAGAAAAAATGACCTTTTATAGCTATCTAAAGTGTAATTCTGCTCATGTTCTCCACTCTCACCATTTGTTTCGAGTTAAGTATCAAACAGATGTGCACCTATTAAAAAAAAAAAGTTTAATATTAGAGAGCATGCCCTCATATAAGACTGAGAAAGCCTTTCAGGGAAATAAGCCTTTCAAATAAAAAGGCATATTAGTAAATTTTAAGGCAATTTTAACTGTATATTTTCAAGCATTAAAGGGCACAGATCCAGCAAGCCATAAGGTGACAAGTGGGAGGTGGGGAAAGATATACGGTACTAGTTTGAAAGAGAAATTAGACCTGGATCAGGGGTAGAAAAATCCACCTACCCTGGAGCTATTTGGATTCACAGGTTTGGGGGTAGGAACGCTGGAGCAAGGGAGGGAGGGCTGAGGACTGGGAGGGGATGTTGGCTCCATCCTTCACTCTCTGGCAGACACACGTTGTTGACCATCAAAATCACATCACAGAGAAGGTGGCAACCTCCAGATTCCTTTTATAACTCATGACTAAGAGGCAAACAGCAGCAAGGGTGTGTTTCCCAAAGCTGCCTCTCAGTTTGAATATCACTCCAACAAAAGTACCCATGAGTTCCGTGAGAGCTGTGCTCCTCTCTCCCTCGTGACTCCACAGCCCTGATGGTGCAGGGCTGCATTAAACATTCCACATCCCCTAATATTTCTTGGTATTGCACATATTTAATGTTCAGAACTAAATTACCTGGCTCTCATGATCTCCAACAGCCATCTCCTCTGATGGTTAGTGATGAAATTCAAGTATTTCCATGTGGCTGCTTGAATTTCTTCTCCTGTAGAAGAAGTTCTCTGCTGATACTTGCCTGTAAATTGCATCTCCATTTTGCACCAAGGGTGGTTTGTGTAGTATTTCTCTGCTCTGGGGCCGTTTCATTTGCAGTTTGTGGCACCGGGGAGAAAAGTGGTACCTTTGGTGTCCACAAAACCCAGACTGTGTCTGCTGGTACAGTCCAGGAAGATGTCACCTAACAGTTATCACCCCATTAGGCTGCTGGAGCAGTACCTGAAATCCTGAATAATCTGAAGTCGTTTTCCTTAATGACTGTTTAAGGGCAATGATCCTGTTTCCATCCACTTAGCTTTGACAATGCAGGCAAGCCCAGGAGTCCGAGGGAACTAGAGTTCTGAAGGCTTGGGGAAATAATTCTCTCACTTGTTTTTTCCATATTTCTTTCACAGGCCAGGCTGCCAGCTTGCACATCCATGGTGCTCGCACAGATTCAACTTTTCAGCTTCACTGCAGCAAATGAAATATGGTATCTGAAATGTATTTCTATAGCACTGAAATACGGTATCCTCAGCTTTAGCCAAAGGACATTTCTGTCTTTCTTAATCCCTTTATTTCTCATTAACATCTGAAGTGAGAATGGAGCACAATGTACCTTTTGAGCAGTGATCTCTAGGAGGCTTATTCCTGACTCTGCCATTCTTGCTGAGGGATCTCTTGAACAAGGTCTCATCATTCAGAGGGCTCTGGAGAGCAGGGCAGAAGGCAGACCCTGTGTTTGGGCAGGAACAGGCCATGCAGAGCACAGGCACACAGAGGTCACAGCAGCCACGGGACCAGCTAAAGAAAGGATCAGGTCCACTAGACCATTCTGGCTCTGGAGAAGTTGCATTCCCAGAGCCTTGCAGGGAAGGGAAGTTAGTGTTTTCCATGCTAACTGAGGTGACCTGCTACTGCAAGGCATGTTCATTGTGACATGAATTTTAAGGCGAAAACACTACTTTCACCCAAGCAATTTTTTTTCTCTCTTCATCATCTTATTTAAATTATGAAGTCTACTGCCAGCACCAAGGTCCAGCCAGGGGTCATCAGTCACTGAATTAATGCTGATCTTGATTGTGTTTGTTCACAAAAGAGCAGCTCAGCCACTTGGAGGCCTTCCAGCCTGATCCATCTCTCAGTAAGCAGAGGAAGAGACCTTTCATGCTTTCATCTGAGAAGGAAAATTAGTGCAAGTCAGGCTGGGGAACAGGAGTGGTAGAATACTTAGCTGCATTATTAAGGCAACCCAAAACACGACCCAAGAGAATTCAATAGTGTTTTTTAAATTCAGTCCATTAAATCTGGGCAACTCAATAAAACCAACTTTTCACCTTAACTACTGGGAAAAAAAAAAACCAAAACAAACCTCTGCTTGCTGGACCTGTTACTCAGCTCAGTAGGATTTTCCCATCCTTTGCTGAGAACACATCCAGTGCCTGCCAGAATGTTGATGTGTGGTACTAAGCAATGAGAATCATTTAGATTCCAAACCATCCCATCCTAATCCTCGCCTCCCCACCAGCCGAGTTATTCATCGGATAACCAGAAACACCTGGGTACAAGGAATTTCCTGCTGCAATTCAGCCTTAATTTCCTCAGATAGTAAAAACCTGAGGCTAGCAAAGGTGAAAGAAACCAGCAGTCAATCAAGTAAATCACCACCACCAGAGCAGTGATAGTACATTCTAAATTAAATTTTAATTCCCACCCGATGGTTCACCAGGAGTTACTTTTATACAAACCATTCATCTGAACCACCTTTGTATTCCAGGTGATTTGTTGGGGTACCTTCAGTTATTAATGCCCATCCAAGTTCCAGAAGGGCTTTTTTCTATGTTTGTGATTAGAATGAAAATGAGAAGCAAAGAAAGCAAAATCTGCATGTATAAGCTGGACAGTCACATTAAGACAACACAGACAATGTTACAGTGGAAAGCAATGAACAAAAGAAATGCCAAGAACAAACATGAAGTATAAACAAGGCAGGCTTGGGAGCTTTTATTTTTATTTATTTTTGGGGTTAAGAAAGTGATTATAGTGCTTACTGGGACCATGCCTAGAGAAGAGTTTGGTCACCTCTCCTTGTGGTCAATAGTCTCAGCAGCAAAAGTGTCTGAGAATTTAGCACAAACAGTGCAACATCATTTCTCAAAGATGCTCAGACATAAATTAGAAAAGATGATGAGGGCTGAGGGGGGTGGGCAGAACTGTCTGGGGGAAGGCAAGAAGGGGCATTTCAAATCAGCACTTCCAGCCTCTCATCACCCAGATTAATTTAATAAATAAAAGTAAAGCAAGTCTTTAAACCCAGATTTTTTAAAAGAAGTATATTCCTGGAATTTCCATTTTTACACACTCAGCATGGCATCTGCAGTCATTTCTGTTTGCAGTTCTGCCAGATCTCTTGAAGCAACTTGCCCAATTAAAGAATCTTTTGGCAAAATTTACCACAAAAAAATGAAGAAGGGGGAAAAAAAAGTTAATTCAATAGAAGATTCACCCAAAATTGCTGGCACTCTTTTTAAATTCTCAGTAAATGTACATATAAATATTCACAACTCTCTATGAAAACTAGATTCTTTATCCTAAGAAGACACTTTGCTTGGCAGCTTCCTGACATACTTAAAGACCATTAGACCAGGTAGCTGGCTGTCCTTGCTGGGCAGGGGACACCAGCCTTACAGGCTGTGGCAATAGAGAACTGTCAAGATAAAACAAGTAAGAGCTGCCCAGAAAAGTGATGGTGGATTTTTTGGCAGGACTCCTGAGACAGGCTTTTCAGGAACATCTCTTGCAGCTCCAGCATACTAGCCACCAAGGATTGAAGCAGCACTCTTCTGCACTGGGAGGCACTTTGCCTTCTTGAGGAAGAGAGAAATCCAGCTTTCTCAATCAGCTTTATCATTATTTTGACCTAACAAATGGCGTGGTTGCCAATGTGAATGCAGTAGCATCTGCAAGGAGGAAACATGCTCTGACACATTGCAATGTGAGCTTTTTAGAGAAAATATCATTTTCAAGCTGTCATATCTTTTGTGTTTCAAGAGCATGACAGCTGGAAGATTTGTTTTCAGTTGTTTGGTTACAAACTTTACACACCAGTTGCCTCTCACATCAAGATCAGTGCAAGGCAACTGAGATCTTTCCAGACCCTGAGCCACAACAGCAAAGCAGGTGTCAGTGCCTGCAGTGAGCAGCAGTGTCAAACAAGAGGAAAATGGAAAACAAACACAAAAAACCTACAACAAAAGCATAGGAAATTCTGCCATTTCAAAGTAGGAAACAGGATAGGATGTGACGATGTTCTCCACACGTGAAATTCATGTTGGAAAACTGAAATCTTCCACTCATAAGCAGAAAAAAAAGCAGTTTGGGTCTTTACCCCACCTGATTGCTGTCATGTTGCAAAGACAACCACAGCCTGGAAAGGCTCCCAGTGTCCTTGTCACCACTGCATCTCACCCATCCTGCTGGATCTTCTGAAGGAGGAGGAAGATCTCAAGCAGTTGTCTTTTGAGGGCCTTTTGGACCAACTAACTCCTTCAGACCTTGTTCAAGTGGATTCAAAGGAAGACATGTCAAACTACAAGGGCAGCATTTCAAATCTATTTGGTCCCCATTACTGAGACCAAAACTTGATAAAATGACAGGTCCAGATAAACTCTAGCCTTGAAGAGGAAAAAACATACAGCGAAGAACATTTTCCACAGACCCATTTCCAGCCTATGACATGTGGATTTCCCAGGCAGAGTGTGCTTTTCATCATTGCTGTAATAATACACATAGACAGAGATGACCATGCCTAACAAGACAGATTCTTACAAGGGTCGTGGGTTGACTGAACAATGATTACACCAGGAATAACAAAAAAAATCGTAAGTAAAATAATTAGTGCACTTTCTCCTGGTAGATCTCTCTCCACTTCTTCCAGCTTTTCTGTATATTCCTCCTTTTCAGTCAGCCCAGGCAATTTTTAAATTCATAGACTATATTCTGGAGGTTGGTATTTTCCAGACTCCTGGCTGTTTACAGCAATCAGGGTTGCCTCTGTAGTGATATAATGTCTATTTAAAAACGTTTAGAACTCACTGCTTTAACCAAATTTCAAAGTGTAAATGTGTTGCCCAGCAACAGAAAAGAGCTGGCTGCTGTTTCCTGAACAGAAAATTAGGAGTGTGATCACCTAATGTCATCCTGTTCACTGGTAATTAAGCAAATTATGTGCAGGGAAATGCCTTGTATTAAAGTTGCAGCAGGGATTTTTGCTTCCACCGGCAGAATCTGACTTGGGCTCCTCTTTGGTTTGGTTAGCAACCTGAAAAACTTAATGCCTGCTGAAAAATGTTACTCTTAAGTCTTGGTCACTCAGGACAACCTCAGAGCTGTCACTTCACCCTGGTCATCAGAGAGAGAGAAGAATTACACTCAAAATTCATCCTAACACCCCAATGACAACAGGAACCTATCAGAACAGATGGCACCTCTTTTCTCTAGGTCTTCACTGTACTCTCTGCTTCCCAGGGCCAGGAGACCTGTCTGGCTTCAGGGTCCTGCAGACACCCACAGCTCAAGAACATGTCAGAAAAGGCTCCTTAAAGTCTGCCCTTCCCAGTGGTCCTCTTTAATTGACTTGTGTGTGTCTCTGGGTGCAGAGGGCACCATGAACAGTTATCCCTTGCCTCGGGTGGCACCGATGATCCCAATGGAGCCTGGTCCTGTTGTGCACATGATGGTAAGAATTGGGCCCTCCAGTGCTCTTTTCAATGCCTGGGAGAGGAAGCCAGGGACATCCTGAACAGATTAAGTCTTCAAAAAAAAAAGAGAGCAATTAATTTTAATCCCCACTAGATGGTGCAGGAAGTCAATAAATGTCAATCGTCCTCTAACACTGGACTTGTCTTTCAAGCGCTTCCATATTCCACTACAAATACCTCATCAGATGGTTCCTTTCATGAAGCCCTAAGCAGGGATTGAACTGGAATCTGAACAGCACCTGAACTCCCTGCCATGCCCCAGAATGTGTTTGTACAGCACATCATCATTTTGAAGAATAATAAACCCACCACTACTAATAGCACCCATGTAGCCATTACTTGTAAGACTTTGAAGAAATCCAGTTCTGCTGATGTTTAGAACTTCTCAATGAAGTTTAATCGAGAATTGCATCCTTTATCTGTAATAGGATGGTTTTATGTATCAAAAGACAAGATCTGTTTTCTTATAATTATATTGTAAATGATTTGAAAGTGCAGGCTGTGCAGCTTCTAGTACACACAGTCTAATTCATGGTTAAAGACCTCCAGCACGCTGGGATAATATGGAAATATGTGTAGAAGTAATGAAATCCTGATGGATTTTATAATTATTTCTGTCTTGCAAGATTACAATAGCTTTGCTCCACTATTTCAGTTTTCTGAGTTTCAGGCCATAAACCAGAGGGGTCTCCCAGGATCAATATGCAAGTTATTTAGAAGAGTGTTTGATCACATAAGACTTTCTGTAACACTGACACATGGCAGCGTGCAGATCTAAAACCAACAACAAAACATGAACACGCTTGGGTAAGGATGAAAGAGGGAAGGAATATGGCAGATGTTAGCTGGATCACATAATGTTTAGCTGGAAGGCACTCAGATACTCTCTGGTGATGAAGGTGGAATAACATCCTGTAGAGAGGAGAATGCAATTTACCCAGGGAACTTGCAGGCAAATAAAAAAATTACAGTGCCACACTCATGAAACAAACCCTCTCTCTTCAACCCTGAGTTCTGCCAGGAGGCAGCACTCCCAACTATCTAAATCTACGTGGGTCAGAGGAGTTCCCAGCTCTCTGAACACAAATTCAATCCCAAGAGATAATGAGCCAAACAGAGACATTAATTATTTTTTATGTTGTCATTTCTTTTTGAGACATTTAATTAATGTCATAAAAATATATAATATACATTTTCAATAAAAAATTCAAAGTACCACAATGAGGGTCACATGACCTCAGTTTCCTTATGAAAAGTACCTGGATTCAATAAAAAGAGGACGTGGCTTTATCCTAGACATAAATTTGGTTCAGGCAGCAATATTGAGAAAGGTTAAATGGTAAAGAAAACTAATCTCTAAAGGCAATATGAATCATAGAAAAAGAGGTTGTGGTAAAACGATAATAAAAATCACAACTGTAATTTTCTTCTCCCAGGCCGAGTGCCTACCAGCTGATGTTAAAGCACAACCATTGCCTCCTCACCACGGTGAGGGACTCAGATATTACTGAACACAGACACAATCTGCAGGGTCTGTAGGTCATGCACGGGAAGCAAAGACAGGAGTGGATGCCATCTGCACTGTCTTAACCACCCAACATCTCTAATGTGGCTGAGCTGCAACCTGCAGGGTGTTATGGGGATAAAATGCCACGAGCATGTTGTCTTCTGGTGTCAAAAGGTTCAGCAGAGCATTTTTGTGTCACCTTACCCTGGTGGACAACCTGATGCCACGTATTACCAAATAGTATAGTTGCTTGCTTCTATTTTTGAATCAATTTAGATTTGTTTAAAACTTGCCCTTTATTTCTCAATGTTTATTCTCTTTGCTGTCAGCTTGCAAATGAGACTGCACCCAACAAAGTTAGCTGCTTTTATTTCCATTTGTAAAACAGCTTTAGACTTTGATGTGTTCAAAAATTGGAGCTGAACTGCAAAGATCCACTTCTTGGACAGCACATCTGGACAGTTGTTGGCATCCTAATTTACAGACGTGTAAGGGAAACCTTCATGCTGTTCTGCCTTGCTTTTCAGTTGTTTCCATTATTTATTGTAAACCTTGGCATGTTTGGGGGTTTAAATTTTTTAGTGGTCTCTTTGGGAGTCTAATTTGATCTGAAGAAATACATCATAAAGTCATTCTGCTGTTAATGCCCAAATGCCACTCAGAGGCAGCCAACTGCTGCATGTGAGTGCTTGGCACAGCAGTACAGGCTTGCCACAGAAAGGCCTTTAATTGTTTGAAGTTGAAACAACTCTAGCTCACTGCTACAACTTGTTTTTTCTACAGAACAAGATAAATGCCTCTAGGAAGGAAGGAGCCAAAAAAAAAAGGAAAGAAAAAAAAAAGGGGAAAGAAAAAAAAAAGGGAAAAGAAAAAAAAAAAAGAAAAAACAATGTCCTTATTCTCCAGTACTGGTTTACTTTAGTCTTCTCAAGTCCAGATTGGAAAAACACAACGATGTGTGGCAAGGCTGTCAACCTGAATTGAAAAAAAAAGGCTTTGCCTTGAAGCCATTGCTTCCCAAAGGGTGGAACTGCAACATGTCTTCACAGATTCACAGAGGAGATGGCTCTCTTGTTAGGAAAATGCAGTTTGGTTTCCCTCCTGGCATCAGAGCAAGACTTGCCTAAGATCATCACTCTGAATGACAGCCCTGCTGAGAGGTTTATGAAGACAAGACTTGGATTAAATTTGCTCCTTTAATAAATGAGTTTGTCCCTGTGTTTCCTCATACCTATGTGCAAATCTTTGCTGTACCTGCATTATCCTGCTATCAGCTGCCTAAAACCATGATGAGAGCCTCTGAGATGCCAAAAGCACCAGTTTCATCTCCATCATATCTGAACTCCTTTGATGAAAACATTAATTGCACAGGCTGGAACTGAGTTGGCTGATAAGGAAAGTCAGATACTTCCTAGAAATAAAAATCCCACCACTGTTACTCATTAGCTGGATGTGCACAGCAGCAGCTCATATTCCTAATAATTTTCATACATGGGCACCAACCAGACTATGAAATGAAACTGGAAACCTCCTGCAGTGAGGCCTCTCCAGTTTGGTGCTCATGCAGAAAAAGAGCTGAGCAGAACTCCACTGGTTTCAGCTCTTGAGCAAATCAAAGCCCTCCTGTCATCCTGGCTGTGCACAGGACATGACCTTCTGTCATGCTGCTCTCCCTTCCCTGCATCCTTAAACTTGCAGTAAAATATTTGACTTATTTACAATTTCTCTAACCCTTTTCCTGTTTATTGCCAGACCCTGAAGAAACTGTTCCAGCACCCCTTCATTCCCATTTCCCTGGCAGCTCTGCAGCTACATTCAGGATTTATTTCTTCTCAAAGGTACACACTAAGTCCTAGACACAGTCACACTACATCACTGTGCCAAGGTTGTCTTTGCATTCTGCTGCATTCCCCATGCATTCCTACATTATTTTATCAGTGAAACTTGGTTTAATTACATTAACTCTGCTTTTATAGCTCTTAGCAAAATATGGTCGTTGGGGTTGTATATTTAAGTGTTTTAATACAGTATCATGTCTCCTGTGTGCTGTCTGGGGGAATAGATATAGCCCAACTAATGCTATTGAATAACAGGAGTTCCAGAGCCAGAGAGAATGATACTCCAGAATGATTTACACAATCCAGAGCACTGACAGATAATATAAAGCAAAATAATAAATGCTTCATGCAGTACACAGCAAGTACTGCCTAATGGAAAAATACACATCTTCAGGATGTACATATGGCAGAGGTTTTAATTTGTTAACATCAGCAAACTCTCTTCTATCAACCCTCTTGCAGCCTCCAGAGCTTAAATCTGCTCATTCCAGCTGCAAGGTGACATCTGTTTGCTTCTCACACTCTGATCCCCTCTTCTGAACAGTCAATGGCAGTTCTTCCACACTGCAAGCCTACCACAGCCTCCTCATTTTAACTTCAGGAGTTCACTTGGTCAGACAGCAGCACTGGGGGGTTTCCCTTGCCTTTTGAATGACTTCTTTTCCTGACAGTTGAGCTATTTCTTGGATTTAAAGTAAGGAGAATAGCAAAGCTGAGCTGAAGTTGTATCACAGCAGCGTGCAGCACAGACATCTGCAAAGGCAGAGCAGAGGGGCAGGCTGAGGGACAGTAACAAACACGGCCCTTTGCAGAGGGGTGAACATTTCACCAACACCAGTTGAGGAGAAGGACCTGAGAAAAGCAGCAGCGCTTGGTGAGCCGGTGCCACAGCTCTCCTGAACACTTCAAGCTAAGTGGAGCTCCCGCACAGAAATGAGGGCTCTTTAACATAAAAACCCACGAGTTTCCTAGAAATTAAAGGTGCTGATCTTCCACAGTCCACTCTCACAGCCAGTTCCTCCCTCTGACTGGCAGAAGTCGGCAAAGTCACAGTAATAATAAAACACCCACTGTCTGCTTTGCCTTTGGATTGAGGTGATGGGATGGGATCTCTGCAGAAAACAAAAACTCATTGCTGATGAAGTAATTTTGAAACCATCTGTTGCAATTTACTGACTAATGAAGTGGAGGCTTGCTCTCCCCAGCCTCGTTCCAATTTGACATTTTTTCCAGCGTGTATATAAAATGCCACTCGGGGTACAATGGCACACAGAGAGGTCCATGGTGTTTCAGCCCTCCAAGGTGACTGTCCAAACATTCCTCAGCCCCCAGCAAATGTAAAATTCCCAAACCTAGTTTGACCTTCACTGGAAAACATTACAATAGAGCCAGTTTTGCAATACTCCAATAATAAATTCTCTCCCAGCAGCTGGTATGCTGGCAGTAAAGGACAAGATCACACTGAATATACAGCAAACCCAAGAAAAACTGGAGTTCGTGGCAGAATTGATTGAGAGCATTTCAGATACAACTCAAAAGGTAAAATCATGTTACCTCACTATCTCTTATTTTATCTTATATAGCAAATCATTACCCTTGACTTCGAATTCCTTCCCTCTTCTGTGTTTTAATGAGTGTTCATTTCTTTTGATGCCTGAAATAAAAATTGGTGTTCTGGAAACAATGCAATTACTATGTGGGAATCCAAGCACTGCATTTCTGGTGGGATCCCAGCTGATTTCAGGGACTGAAATCCCTGAAATTGACCTCATAAGCCACACATTACCTGATAGATTTTGTTTAGAAGCTGAAGAAAATAATATGAGAAAATGTATTTAATTTAAAAAATAAATAAATACCCTGATCTTGGCAGAATTTCACACTTATCATTTAGGGAAGTTTCTAGCTTGCCAGCAGCTGCAGCCTTCATCCTTTGCACATTTCTCTTCCTTTGTGTCTGCAATTCCTTTCCATCCTGGCAGGTACAATAATATCAATACTGTAAGCACCAAAGTACACAAGTATGCTGACATCAGGTGTGAAGCACTGCAGCAGGAGGCTGGGAAGGCATTTTATAGCATATCATTTCCAGAGTGGAACACCATATATTATTTTCTTTGCTTTCTGTAGCTTTCTTTAAGAAGTCTTGGTGGAGAGAGCTGCTGATTCAGCATCGCCTCCTGGCGAGCCATGAGGGGGTGGTGATGTGAAACACCAGACTTGAGGCTGGAACAGATCCTTGGATCAGCAAAGCCAGTCATCTGCTGTGGCAGAAAGCACGTCACTCAGGCCTTCAGATTCCTGAGACTTTCTAAGGTGGCAAGAAAAATACTCTTTATTTTTTGCATCCAGCAAGATGGCAGGAATAAACCAGGGCTTGTTGTCTGAGACCACCCAGGCAGGGATGGCTTGCCTCCTGAAATGCTTCCCAGCAGGATTTATGACAGCCTCTGTGGCCACAGTGGCTCTCCCTCACCAGCACCAATCGCCAGCTTTCCTCTTTCTGGTGCATACTACGGAGCAAATTCTCCTTTTTGTCAGGTGAAATGTATTCATCGGACTGAGGGTATTTGGTACTGAATTCCTGCTAAGCCTTTTTAAAATTTTACTTGAGTCCAGTGAAGTTTGTCCATCTGTTCCTTAGTGCTGTGCCCCTTGTGGGTGCTGAGATGCTCTTTTTACAGCTCCCATTATTCCCTCCTCTCTTCCAAGGTGTTCTGTTGAGCCTGACTGATTTGAGTATAGGAGTGTGCTTTCAGGTGCAAAGACCTGAAAGATGCTTCAGTTCCTCCAAACTCCTGGGCATTTCCCAGCAGTTTTGCTGCAGCCTGCAACAACTGCTGTGAATGTACTTTTTGTGGTGTTTTGCATCTCTCCTTGGAGCCTTTTGACCCCAGTTGAGTGTCACCAGGAATAGAGCTGGTTTAGATTAAAGCAGTAGTTTTTCTGCAGCCTCTACACCTGAAATGTCAGCCTGTATATTTTTTTTTTCTCCAGTGTTTTGCTTGTAATTCGCATTGTCTCTGCAGCAATCAGGTTGTGTCATCCTGAGCACTTAATGACTGCCAACTCCCTTTCTTCTCCTGAATAGCTCAGAGGAAGTCAGGGTAACCTGGCAGGCCCTGATCTGCCCCTCTGGTTCATTTTCCCTTTGCTCTTTGCATGCTCCTGCCTGTTTTTTGTGTCCACTATGACTTTAGTTTTTATAGACTGCATCTCCAGAGCTTCTGCAAGCCATTCCTGTAAAGAAGGAGCAAAATTTCACCCTGCAAATCACCACAGAATGGTGTAATGGTTTTTGGGTTGGTTTTTTGTGGGGTTTTTTTGTTTGTTTGTTTCTTTCTTCCCTGAAAATTGTGACATAAGGAATTCCCTGGATGCCAGTACTGCTTACATCTCTATTAGCCAAACCAAATCCCATCATCATTGTTCTTTGAAGTCTTACACACTTCTTACACTGATTTCTGGATAAGAGCAGAAACAGCCTCCAGAACAGAGTAGCTTATTATTTATAAATCAGCATTTATAAATCAGGTCTTGTCTTTGACCTAAAGCCAGAACTCACAGTATAAGATAAAGTGATGCCAGACCACACAGCTCATCTCTAAGATGGAGGTATAAGCCTTGTAGTCTGGCTTCATTCCCAGGCAGATGCCAGCCCTAGCCATATCCTGCTCAGAAGGGTCGGCCAGCTCTTGTTTTGCTCTTGCTTTGGCTGTTGTTCAGCAGTAGATTCATAATAAAGCTCAGTGACAGATGCAATAAACCCTACTCTCATCTACCTCCTGTTGCTCCCAGTGCAGCATTATGATTTTTGTCAGATATTTCTTGACCCTCTCATCTCTTTCAGTGCTTAATTCAGCTCCTAGTGAAGCACTGCCATCAAATCCTGCCCTGATTCTATACTAATCCTATTTTTTGCCCACAAGGCAAAAAATTTGAAAGTTGGGAATTCAGTTCTTCTGAGTGTTCTTCCTCCCTTCATGTCTGCTCAGGTATATATAAATCTGACAGCTGACTTCAAAAAAAAATAATTTACACGTAGTGACAATTATTTAGCACTCCTCCGACGAAGCTTTAAGGAGGCATTTCCAGCAGCTCGGTACCAGCTGAGCCTTCAGCAGGGTAAAGTTCGGGTGTTTAAACGCATCCGAAACTCCACCTGCTGGCTGAGCTCCTTAACGGCATCATGACTCCACATCCAGATGGTAAAAGTGGTCAGGGATGCTCCCCTTTCAGTGTTAGGGGGCTTAAAAAAGATCTCATACAGCCCCTTAAGAAAAATACCAGCCAAAGCTTTCTGAAGTGATTGACGATCTCTATAGGTCTGGTAATAGAAACCTGTGAGAGATCTGATTGGCAAAATCACCAATCACAACTGAAAACGTTGGCCACAACAGTGTAGGAACAGTCTGAAAAACAAATGGGTGTAAGAAGAAGCAACAAATGTTCTCTCAGTTAAAAAAAAAAATTTAAAAAAAAAATCTCTATATATGTATACTTCATGAAGATGGATTGAAATCGTAGTTTGAGTAACCAGATGTTGCTGTGCTTGCCAAATTCAGTTTCCAGAGATGTAACTGTGTAGCAGTGGACTGCCCTAGTTGTACAGCCACATGCAGAACACGGTGCACATGAATGATGACAAGAGCAGAATTGATGCAGAAAGTTGCCATTTACTTCTCTTGGGATTCTCCTTGCCTCTGTTTTTACAGATCCATACAATGAAAGAAAATTATGTGGTTTTTTTCCCCCTCTTCTTTATTTTAGTATCTAAAAGCAACCTCAGCTGAAAAAAGAAACCTCATTGAGCAGTTTAAGTATGTGAGGTGCATTCAGGAAAACTGCTGTGCACTAGTAAATGCTACCATGTGTGATAAGGGTAATTTAGCTTAAAACTACACATCCAGTATTTTCTCAAAACTGGCCAGACCCTAGAAAAAATGTTATCATATTAATGAGACAGAAACCTCTGAGAATTCAACACAGAGCATATAGGGTAATAAAAAATTAATTTAAGAGGCATATTCCCAAGCTAGAGGGGTTATTCACAATAATCAGTATGCTCAGGAAGTCATCAAATGCAAACTGTTTTCTACTCAGAAATAGTATGCAGAAAGATTTAGGTTTTCATTTTGTTTCATATTCATATTTTGCATTCATTTACTATCCAATAAACATTTTATGTGGTGGTATTTCCATTGGATGATTTGTTTAAAAAGTATTCACCACAACTATCACCCAGAGAATGCTTTACTTTCCATAGTTCAATTTGTGGGACAGGTCAACTGACACTTGAGACTAATTCTGCTTCCCTGGTTGATCCACAAGCTTCAGAATTATCCTCTGAGCAGTTCCAAACAAATATCCTGGTATATCTGTCATCAATATTCACCGCTGGTGCTTTCCATAAGCTATTTTTTACAGACAAAAATAACATCAGATGAATTGGCAAGAAGCAAGTAGAAGGGAATGAAATAAGGCAACAAGGGATATTTTCCCAATTAAAAATTTAAATAATTTTTTTTTTTAATTTTATTACAGGCACCTGCTTATTCTCACTGTGCCTAGTGACATAATTTGAAGATGACAGGAAAAAAAGTCTCCAGATTTTTGCTTTGGTTCAGTATAGTGACATTTTATTCTTGTAACGGGTAAAACAATGTAGTTCCTTCTTCTTTCAGGGACTGTGCAGAAGGATTGGACTGTTCAAGCAGAGAAGGATGGACCTGTGTGTCTGGCGATAATTACATCAACTCCCTCCCCTCAGCACCTGCTCGCTCTCAGCCTGTCTGGAATTAGAAGGAGCCACTGACGAGGCTTGGCCCACCGGACAGGTCGACAGCACAGCAAGAGCTTTCGGCTGCCAAGAGCCTGGGGCTGCAATCTCGGTGACTCCCGTAGAGGGGGATATTGCTTTGTTTTCTCCTTACTGGGACATTTCTGTCTGTCCGTGGCATGGGAAAAACTTGACGTGCTCCAGTCATCCTGCAGACACTTCTCAACACACTTCTCAAGACGTAGATTTTTAAGATGAGCAAAGCAAGCACAAGAACTTGTCATTCACGTCTAGTACTGAATTAGGATTTTTCCACTGTCCTGGCATTCAGCTTCCATACACATTACTGCTCCACAAAGAGATAAAGACTGCTACAGAGTGACAGCAGTGACCTGGAGAATCTTGAGGCAGCATCACTAACTTTACAATTCGTGGCTGTTTTCTCAACCTATCCTTACATTTCCCACAGGATGATGGAGGCTGAATCTGTTCTTATGAAGCAAAGCAGATGCTGCACTACCAAAGCTACTGAGAAATTCAGGTTCTTCAGGAAAGCCTGGGATGACCATGACACCTGGCACTACTTTTGAGACGAACATACAGACACAATTCATATTTCTGTGTCCCTCCCAAACAAGAATCCAGCCCCATTATTTCCCCACTCTCAGAACAGAGAATCTACTTCAAAATAAATAGAAGAGACAATGACCTCTCTGATAAAATTGAGTTTATGATAGTCAATTTAAACTGAGGATGTTAGCCTCTGGTAATCCTTTGCTTGCTCTGATAGTGGGAGATCTTCATACGTTCAAGAGAAGTTTTGTTTCAGTTAAAGAGTTGGGTTTGTCTCCTGAGATGGATATGAAAGCTCCAAATTTCTTTGCTGCCTGGCATTATGGTGGTCTTAACTCTCTTGACTCCTTCGTGAACTATATTCTATATAATGTCTGTTGTCCAGCACAGGAGCTTTTTTAATTAGTATTCCTGAGAGAGGTGATCTGATTTTGCTTTTGCAGGGAAAGAAATGAGTCCACTTTAAAAATAATCTCTTACTTGAAATGATGTATCACAGAACTCTCATGCAGAACAGCAGTTGGCAAAACATTCCATAGCAACGGCCACATCTTAATAGAAGATCATCTCCTGGACATCTCCCTCTGCATTTCTGCAATTACCAGCTATGTCTCCTACCATCTGCAATTATTTCAAATCCCTCTGGCAACTATAGCTATTGCTTACATGGAAAATTAATGTTGGGGAAGCAACGGGATTTAATAACTAAAAATAAGAAATATGAGTTATTACTACATAACTATCCACCAAGCTTTTTACCAGCTACCAGGAACCACTGAGCATATCATCATGGGAGGCACTTTTGAATCCTCTGACCTAATAGTATAAATCACAGCTGTTAGATTTAATACTTTCTTTGTACAAGAACCCAGAACTTTCCCCAGCCACTTGACATTAAAAAAGCAGTCATGCAAGAGGCCATTTGGAATACCAGAAGTGGATGAACTGCACATCCTGAACTCAGGTTATGCTCCAAGCAGGAGGATGATGCCACAAGAGGTAGATGAGGGTGCCTGTCCACTGGGTGCTTCACTCTGGTTTCAGAGCATGCCTCTCCCATACTGTTGGGAAACAGGCATTTATGTTTCCTGATGTCACCATGTCATACTGCTGTTGGGCCACACTTTTTGTAACTCAAAACAGCATTTGGCTTCCATTTGGAAGAAGAAGGACTTCACGTGCATTGTATCAGAGGTTAATATGATCCGTAATACACAGATTCATTAGGATTTTCCAGATTTAGGCATTTTTTTGAGTCACAGCATCCATTAGCTGTATGACTGTCTTCACAACCCAGGTTGAAAAGTGCAATTATCATAATGGCTCTCATTTTCCAGGTTTAAAATGGAAAAAGTCTGCCTTCCTTTAAAAAAAGTGATATTGTATTTAGAGCATTTTCAATGTTATTAAGATTTTTTTTGTAGGGGGCATAAGCATTAATTAAAACGTCCATAGTTTATATTTTTTCTAGAAGAAAGCAATTAGATATTTGTAAAAACTGTTTGGCACAAACCTTGTTTAGAAAAAAAACAAAAGGTGGTTTGTCTGCAAAAATCTGGAACAAATGAGTTATCTGCACTGACTTATCTCTATGTACCAGCTTGGGAAATGAATCCCAGACTTTCACTTCTTGTTCCCTGATAGTATTAATCTCACCATAACATATTAGCACCAGTTGGCATTTTTGCTATAAAACAACACCCTTGGCAATCATACAGAGTCCACGGTGCCCTGAAAACATCAAGTAATTGTTTTCCCTGTTCAGGAGAAGGGGAATATCTTCACAAGTCTCATGACTAGGATGTCAAAGGAAAGAGCAACTATCTGGAAATGGAATTAATTCTGTTCACCAGTGGGACATAAAGGCTGAGCATAAAACAGCAGCTCACTTCAACAAAGTCAGCTGTCAGTTTCTGAAGTGTGCTGGAAACCAAACTGCAGTTCTCTGTCTAGATAATGAAGACAAAAAGGGATCATCAAGACCAAGGGCTCTGATCCTGCACAAAACAGGTATGAAAACCCAACAGGGTTCCAGCATCAGTTTGTGGTGATCTCACTTAGAGAAACTCCTGATCTTGATGGGATAACTTTGAACAACAGGGAAGCTGCATATCTCTATGGAGGCTGGAAACCAGAGCAAAGTGAAATAAATACCAGGGTGGATTACAGCATTCTGCAGGAAGGCCAGTGTCAGCCTTCTGGAAATCACAGTTAATGCTCTGCTGGGACAGTTCGTGGGTCTGTGGGTCACATTAGGAGGGTGATGAGCACTTACAGGACTTGGTACCCTACTTACAAGATAGGTACCCTCAAGTGAAAACATTAAATTTAAGAGGATTATCATCAGCCACAACCCTGCCCACGCTGCCCTGCCCTCTCCCCTAGCCCCCTCCCCAGTGATACTTCCCTCTCTCCCACCTATGCTGCATAAACAAGTGTTTACACCCCCAGTCACTCTGAACTGCCTCCTGCAAACTGTCCCTCGAAGCTGCCAAATTTGATTACAGAGTCAGTGTGTCAAAATGAAGTAAGAATACAAGAATGTAAGGATATGAACTGTTTATATTAATCATAAAGACAGTGGAGCTCTGGAAGGGTGCTTTTTATCATTCTATATGTAAATAAATACATCACTAAACTGGCAAAGGAAATAAAATCTAAGCCAGGGTTTATTTTAGTGAGGTAATTTATGTAGTGCAGTTTCACAAACTTTAGTAGCCAAGCTCCCTTCCAGACATTTGTGACACAATGTGTACTTTCTAAAGGGGGGGCTCTTCACAGACTCAGTAGATGTTCAGTATGATAAATCTGTGTTGTGATGGGAGGTGAGCCAACCAGTGTTAACATTAAAATGATCAACAGCAGCCCCCATGCTAGCATCCTATTCCAAGGACAAAACGTTCAGGCCCTCTGCAAACTCAGGCAGCTCTCACTCCCAAAATTTTCACAAATTGTGCTTTGAAAAGCCCAGTATCAAGAGGCTTCCCTTGAAAAATGGACAAAATGAATAGCAGAAGAGCACAGAAAGCCACTCAGACTGGTTTGCCAGATGATTCCTTCTATCTGCTTTTGCAGGTCAGCTTCCTCACCTTGTAGCCTTGAATCAACCCCATTAGAGGAGGTTGTGGGTTGTTGAAATTCCACATGGGCCTTTGCAGCTCCTTGTGTCAACAGAGGTATTTGGGGGTTTTTGTGGTTTTGGTTGTGGTTTTGTTTTTGGTTTTTGGTTTGTGGGGGGTTTTTTGTGGGTTTTTGTTTTGTTTTGTTTTGGGTTTTTTTGTTTTGTTGGGATTTGTTTGTTGTTTTTTTTTAATAAAGCTTGTGTGGGTGACAGGAAAATGGAGTGGGAAGAGCTAAGCAGTGGAGGACCAGTTCTGCTTGGTGCTCAGCACAGCACAGGGAAGGGTTACTGCGTGGGTAGCACCAACAGCAAGGGAAAAAGGAGCAGAGCTCTAACTCTGGTGTGCTATGGAACACAGAGGAGGAGAAGGAGGTGGGAGGGAGACGGTGTGTGTGGATGGGAACACATGGAAAGAAGAGCTTGTCCTCAGCTGTGTAAGATGAGCCACAGCAGATGGGCTAGCAAGTACTGTATCCATAGCCTTGGGCTAAGGGCAATCAGGGCACTTTAGGGCACTTTACTTAGCAGGGAGTCTTTGTTAGGCAAAACTGTGTTTGAGCAGCATTCAGGTTCCAATTAGCACTGGCCAAGGTTGTACCCAACCCTGTGCTGCAGAGGAACGTGATGAGAGATGTCTTGGGAGAGAGAGGAGATCAGCTGTACCACAAAGCAAACCAAACCTGGCCTTTTGTGTGGATCAGAACATCACAACTGTAATACCTGAGCTTGGCCAGTGGAACTGCACATCATACTGCTTCTGTAGGCCACATGCACTGCATACAGCCCTGCCTGCACCACATCTTCTCATGCCTTATTTCAGGAACACTTCTTGAAGGCATGTTTCTCAGACCAGCCACAAGCTTCCTCCAGGCTGTCCCCAGTTCCCATTTTTCATTCTTTCTTTAAACAATTTCCTTCCTTTCTGCTTTGTCTTTCGTATAACAAAAGTACGACGAACATGTGATCATACTGAGCAAAATGAGTGCTGGAGCTCAGGGTGGTTTCAGGAGAAACTCCTTGCCTCTATTAGTGCAACTTGCCTCTCCTGCAGCTAGCAGTTGCAATAATATTACACCCCTGTGCCAATGTCACCTGCCGGGACTCTGGCCAAAAAAGAGCAGCAAGGGACAGGAGGAAAGATGCTCTGGGCTGGCATCCTGCTTTGGGCTCTGAAGCAAGAGGACACTCTCTTCAGGTAGGAGCAGCAGAAGGGGCTGAGAGCATCAGCAAGTCAGTTTTCCATCACGTTCAGGACTCCCACTGCCTCCAGTCCCGCTGCTCTGAATGCAGAGGCGATCGGTTGTGACTTGTGTGTGTCCTGTGGCCAAGATGCTCCCTGGCTGCTGCCTTCTTCCACAGACAGCTGGTGGGCAAGGTAATGAAGGAGAGGGGGTACACCCTCTGTTTGCTGTCTGGACACACAGATGGGGGCCAGCGGCAACCTCACAAGGTGCACTCAAGGACATCCACATCTCCCATGCCGAAACTCTTCCAAAAGCTCCATCTGGGGCCTTTATAAAATGGCAGCAAGCCATTTTTGTACAGCACCATGAAAGCAGAAAGAGAGCTTGCGCGCCCCACACCAGCAGCAACACTCCAATCGCTCCTCTTCCTCCTCTGGCCAAGAAACTTAAATTTTTTTTTTATTATTTTTTTAATTTTTTGGGGTGTGTGTGTGTGGGGGAAACACGGCCGTAATCCCCCGCTTTGTCCTCGCCGCTGAAGACTGAGAAGCGAACGCGTTTGTACACAATGGGCTGGCCAGAAGGCAGGGCCGGCAGCAGCTGTGGGGAAGAGCCCAGCGCCAGGGCCCAGCCCCGCACAGGGACGGGGCTGCTCAGCTGCCGCGGGGGCTGGGGGGCAGCACCNGGGGTGGCGGTGCTGGGGGCTGGAAGGGGTCCCGGGGGGTCCCCGATCCCGCAAAGCAGCCACGGAGAAACCGGGGGTGTGGAGCCGCCGCCGTTCCTCACGTCTCTCTCCGCCTCCATGCGCACTGCCCGGCTCCTGCTCTGTCCCACCGCGGGTCACCGGGCAGGAGAGGATAATCCGGAGAGACTGGGAAAAGAGCAAGGGAAAGGCAGCGGGATGTGTTGCCAGCGTGATTCGCTTTGGGATGGAGAAACCGGGGTATAAAAGTTACCTGCTACGTGTGAACGACTTCATTAAAAAAAAACCAAAAAACCCCAAAAACCTTATTTTATTAATTTTTTTTTTAACCAAAAAGAAAGGCGTCGGAGAGTGTTAAAAATAAACGTTCAGCTAGAAACGGGGCCCTTTCTTTATTCTTTTAGAACTGTCACTTCTTGTCTAGGCTGCAATATGTCTGCCTGCAGGGTCTGAGCAACCTATACGGACTGTCTGAGGGTGTGGGTGTTCCTCACGGGGGACTGACTGCCAGTACCGCAAAACGCAGGTGAATGCGGGTTCCTGAGACCCGGCACAAGGTACCGCACAGGAGCACCTGGGTTTAGAGCCAAGGCTGAGGTGTTTGTGCCTGTAGGAGGCAGCAAGGCGAGCAAAGTGTTTCTGTAACTTGCATCTTCCTATAATCCTTTTGTTTCATCTCTGATCTTTAAAAGTTGCAGAATTTGCATCTGAAGCTGCCGCTTGGAACCAGCTCCTCTGCAAGCAGGTTGCTGTAGAACTGAGATTGCTTTGTTTATGTTGATGGAAGGAGGCTGGTTGGAATATATTTAGATGAGTCCTGTTATTTATCTCTTGACCGTACAAATTCTCGACCATTTTTTTCCCCAGGACTGTGTGGCTGTCACTTAGCAACAGGTCTGTAGGGAACTTTGCAGATGCACTGCCTCCCCCATTCCTCAGAGCAGAAGAAATAAATGAGCTAAGGAGCAAGTGAGCAATTAAAGCAGAACCTAGGTTCTTGGGAACAACCAAGAGTTAAAAGATTTAGTTGTCAACAAGACAGTTACAGTTGCTTTGAATAATAAATTTTAATGGAATTGAATATGAGGGATTTTGTATAACGTGGTCCCTAGAAAGCTACAATGTGTCGTGTGGGTTATTTTTCTTTAAAGTGTTCTGAAGGAAAGGGATTAGATTTTTGTTTACTTAGTAACGATTGCAGGTTATTTTGCTGTGTTTTGTGTCATAACCTGCCACAATGAAATCTTCCTGGCCTTCTGTGCTCCTAAAGGGTAACTGTGTTTCGTTGTGCATACCTTCTGAAAGCCAGTAAAGCCAAATGTTGACAGTGTAGAGTAATCTTATTACTACCTCTTAGATCAGTTGTGGCTTAGAGTTTGGCCTAATGACAACAATATATGAAGAGTGTTTAAACACTGCTAATTTGATAGATCAGCGCTGTCAAAAAGAAAAATCCACCACTGCAAACTTAGTCTTAAAAGAAATCATAGTGTTCAAATTTGTCCTAAGGAGTTGCCTGGTTCTGCAGGTAAAATTCCAGTATACAGCAGTGAGCTTTGGTAAAAAATATTTTCTTGATAACATAGGTGATCTGGTCATTTTCCTGAGGAACTGTCAAAATCTTGTGCTCTCAAAGGGATTCAGAAGTATTTTTGTGCAGCTCTTATAAACCAGGATCAAGGCCTGGTGTCCATTCTACATGAAAGGCAGTCCTGCCCAAGGAAGATTATGAAGTAGTGATAAAGGAGCAGGAATCCAGAACTGATGCCTCAAGAGGAAAAAAGCATCTCCAGAGAGAGCCTCCCCTGGGAGAGGGAGTGTTGACCCAGCGAGCATTAGGTTTTGTCAGCTTAGTGCTTCTTTGAGGTAAAAGGGAAAAAGAAATATGCAGTGTTTGTGGGAAGAGTGCAATGCTTACTCACTTGTCAGAGAAAGAGGCTTTAGACACATAAAGACATTATAGACACTACCCAGACCCATCCCAAAGAGAGGATGGGCAGTATTCAGCTCCTGGTCCTTGCTCCAAAAGGATGATGGTAGAATCATGGCATTCATGGCCTCCCACTGCTCGAGTTCTTGGGCTCCCTTCCCCCAGAAGTATAGCATCTATCTTAAATTCCAATCTATATCTGATTTTTGCATTGGAAGCATCCATGTGAATCTTTAGTGTTTTTTCTTTCTTCCAAAAATGTCAAGGGGCAAAGAGGTTTTCAAAATGTTCTTTAAAACAGCTTTTTTTCTGACCATTGAATTTAATAAATGGTCCAGTCCTTTACCACATTTTATGCTTCCTACCTACTATACAAAAACCTAGAATGCAGAAATGGGCTTGATTTCATGCTAGCACTCCCAACAGTGGTCAGTGAAGACAATTGTATTTACCTTTTCCTGACTATTTAGCAGGATGCCCAGCTAAAACTCTTGTCACACTCTGTGACTACTCGTAGTGGAGGTTTGGGCATTAAGGAGATATTTGGTTTGGGTTTCAGACCCATTGTGGAAGGGAGGGACTTTTGACAGTTGAATACAATTGTGCAGCAGTTCTTTGTTTTGCACACAGATTTTGTGAAAGTGTTGTTCTTCTTTTTCCCATCCCTTATGTTACCAGTATGGGAATTTTAGTCTTATTAATCTGCAGTAGGATGTACATCTGTTAGGCATTCATAGATGAGGAATGCTGTCTTAATTTTCCAAGGGAAAATGAATATATGTGTGATGCTACCTTCCCAGATGAGAAATAATGTAGTTCTGTTTCACAGTTCATTTCACTCCTCTGTCTGTTTCAGACCACAAAGAGTTACTGCTTCAGTAAAACATTTGAGCTAAAACTTGAAATCACACCAGATCAGACGATAACTGAGTGATTAGCTCTTCTTTTATTACTGTCTCACCTAGAAAGAGACTGTCACAGACTGAGACTCTTGTGTTAGGTGAGCATTATTAGGGACCTTTTAATACCAACTCCCTAAGCTGTGCATTTTATAAATATGCCAGACTAGCTTCTGATTAGCCAAGAACAGATCAAGTTAGTTGTCAAAGCAAATTCAAATGCACCTTTTCAAAAAGAGTTCAGTGAGTGGCTATTATTATATTACATAAATAGATTTAAGTGAGTGGCAGCACTTACATTGTTAATCTTTTGAAATAATGGGAACAAAATAGCTTTGTGGTTAATCCCTTGTGATACAAAAATGAACTTCCAGGCTTAGTCTTTGTGCCTTAAAAAAAAAAGAGAAACATAGTTACTAAATCTTAGTGTTTATCCTGTTGTGGTAATGGTCTCCACTACACCTACTGATGTGAAGATGTAGCTGTAAATTTCATCCTCTGTTTTCTAAGTGCACATAATACACCAATGTAAATCCGTGGCCAGAACAGTCCCTGTCTGGCAGCAGTAGCATTCAGAGTCGGTTGTTAAGAAATTAAGAACCAGTGCCTGAGAACAAGTAATAGCAGGTGGGTTTGTTGCTGCTGTTTGATGAAAGTGCCAAATTGACTGGGCTGATGAAGTAGTGGTATTTGGAAATCAGCTACCCCTTTACCAAATCATGCAGGTTTTGCTTTGGGCATTGGGTGATGTTAAACCTTTCAGAAAAACAGATGGCAATGTGCATTTTAGGAAGGTGATGCTTGAAAGAGTGGTTTAGTGCTCTACCTTCTCACAGAAAAATACAGCCAACCAGCATTACTACAGCCAATTCAAAAGACAAGACTGTTAATTATGCTGATTTCATTGCTTCACCTTAATACTATCTTGTTTCTTAGAAACTGTGTTTCTGGCTTGCACAGACTTGACAGCAGAGGAGTGTTTTAGCTTAAGTCTTTGCTCTGAGCCAAGCTAATAATACCATCAAATTCTCATTTCTCTGTATTTTGTAATGTCAGAAAGCAGTATGACTCTTGCTACAGTCTTCAAGGGGCTTTCAAAAGGCTATGAATGAGGTGCTAAATTCTGCAAGGAGGGTGATCTGTGTCCAAGCACAGCAGAGCCACTGGAGAACATTGCATTAAATTTGAGTTGAAGCCAAAGGTGGACTTACCTAAGTTGACTCCTCAGTGATATCCCCTGATTATCAGAGGGATAATTTTTTGAACTGTCACACTGACATGAAATCATTTTATTGTCAAATCTTTGAAGACTTTGCAGTATCTTTGGAAAAGGTTCTCTAATTCCATTGCAAAGGCTGAAGAGGGGAAACAAAGGAAAGACTGGTCCATTGACTGTGGTTTGTTTGGTTTGGTTTGTTCTGGTTTTTATTGTCCTGCTCAAATCTTGCCTGAACTATGGTGCATGTGGTAAGGTTCCCTTTGGTTTCCTCCCTCCTCTGCTGGTTAGCAGTGACTCAGCAAACAGCTCTGGTTCATTAATGTTGGCAGCATCCCAGAGGTTCTGGTGTTACAAAGATAAAGCATTTGAGAACACGTAAGACACCCAGTTTCCTTTGGTTTTTGATTTGTTGCCGTGCTTTTTACATTTAACTTCAGATTTTGTTTGGTTTGGGGTTTTGGGGGGTTTTGTTTGTTTTTTGTGGCTGTTGCAAGTTAAATCTCCTGTCTCTTTCCTTTCTCTGTTGCTGTGGAGAACTAGAAGTAGAGGAGAGACTCTGAGACATCATTGGGTTGTCCCTCAGCTCAAAGGCAGGACAGCAGGTTCTGCAAAGTAATGATCCTGATTTGAGCCCAAAAGGAGTCTTCCACGTTAGGCTCTGTTTTTCTCCTTCCAAATTACATGATTGGCAAAATCAAAAGTGGTACTTGAAACTTAAGTGGAATTTCCCTCCCTTCACTCCCAACACATAAAGATAGGGTGGTTCACTACACAAGGTAGGAACAGAATCTTTGAGGCAGAAGCTCTGAAACTCACCTTCATAATGTTGTACCTGAAATACTAAAAGTTCCAGAAGTTCATGCTTTTTTGAATATGCAAGCCCTCACCTTTCTGATTCAGGCAGTCAGAGTTTTTTCCCCACACTCACAAATAAACTTGCAGCTAGAATGCTCTTTAATGTACAGTATGAGAGGATCAGGTTAATTTTCAAAATAGGTCCATGGTCATCCCAAATATTAATGGGAGAAATGTGACCAGGAATATGAAAGAGAAAATTAACCTCTAGAATTTGCAGAAGTGATAAAATAAGTTTATTATGAAAGAAGAATATGCCATTCTCTATACAGGTGGGTGTTAGCTGCAGACAACAGGGAGCTTGGATGGTATTAAATAGGAAATGTTATGTTAAAGGGAAGAATGTCTTCTCAACACCAGATGAAAAAGCTTGGAAACTAACAGCAAAGTTTTGCTGGAGGGTGATCTGAGGGGGTTTGATTTAGGGTGACCAATTGACAATACACTAACACCAGACATAGCATCTATCCAGAGCAATGCTGTGTGTCCACAGGCAGTGATACAGTGTCCATTTGTTTCCACATGTGAAGGAACCACCTCCCTTCTCCATGAATAGTGATTGTCTTGGAACTAAAAATGAAGGGGCAGTGCCCTCTCATCTCTTCTGTTGCCAACTACAGCATGGCCATCCATGTGTGTCTTCCATTTGTGTTTTTAATTTGGGTGAGCTGTATTTGTGCCAGCTTCTTCAAAGCATTTCTGGCAGTAATTCAGTATTGCTTCATGCTTTTCTCATGCCTTGATCCAAATGTTAGAGCATCTGATGGCTAGATGATACTCTTTCAAAGGAAAAAACAGAAAAATCTTCAAGAAAGAAGGGTTTTCATATCCTCTTCCAACTAGCCTATAAGCTTAGTGATCAGTGGAAGTTTGCTATTTAAGTCTTGCAGGTTTTCCATAGGAAAATTATATTTCTCATAATTCACCTACCAGTTACAAAACAAAGGTATTGTGAAGGAAACCAGAAGCACAGGTATTTTCCATTCCTGCTTTCCCAGGTGTTTGGTTCCGTGTATTTTTTTTTAACATTTGTGAGATTAAACGTGTGCAGTATTGGTGAAAATGGATTATGAACTATGAGAATAATTCCTGGCAGAAAGTCCATTGCCAACTCTGAGCCACACCCAGCCTTTCTGCTAACAAAGACAGAACTGACTAGATGACAAAATGCAATTAAATAGAAGGTTTTTGAAATCAGTTGTGAGCTCCAGTTAGGCATTTTCTCAAGGCAAGAAAATTGACTCTTGTCCTCTTCTTCGCAGAATAATAATTGTTACTAAGCTGAGTTCACAGCAGAGGAAAGGAGGAGCCCTTTTGATGGCTTCCCCCTTCCAAGGATTCCTGTCTGGCTTTGACACATTTCATAAATACGGTGTGACTTTCATCTGAGCTACTAAGATGGGATAATTTTGTTTACCTTTAACAAGCAGTGAGCCTGTTGCATGTATTTTACTTCATGTGTTAGGCAAGCCTGGACCCTTTGATAAATGGAGCGTGGAAGTAGAAAAGAAGAAATATTTGATACTGGCATTTCTTTAGTTACCCTGAGTAGTGTTCATTTCATAGTTAGGTAGTCTGAATCACAGTGACTCATTGACATTTAAAGACTGCAGGACGTGTCAGCACAGAGCAGAAGTTGCAAAACTTGGAAGTGGGGCAAGTGAACCAGTTTTGCCTAATTCTGAGCTCGCTTAATTGTTGTGGACTCAGATGTATAGCAGTTAGGTTCATAAGGACAGAATTAGAATAAATCAAAGAAAAACCAAAAGGGGAGCAGAGAGCTGGTGTGATGGGAAACCCCAGTTTGAAGAGGTTTCATTGTGGAGCATGTTACCACACAAGGGAATTTTCGTTTGGTTTAGGTAGGATTGGTGCAGCAAGGAAGAACTCTAGGATGCAGCACAGTATGTGTATCACTGGTTTCCCTAGAGTGCAGACATGCAGGAGAAAGAGAAGGGGACTCTCTCCTTTCTTCCAAGTCCGATTCAAAGCCCAGTGCATTGCCTAAACCTTCAGATACCTTGAGTGCCTGCAAACCCTCCACCTCTTTGGATTTGTCAGCTTCTATTTCCAGCCTGAGCAGAAATCAAAGAGAGAAAATAATATGTTTGACAGCTGTATCAACAGCGATTTTCTTCACTGACATAAACTGGGATACAGTTGTCAGATATCTGCTGGGTTTTTAGACCACTGTTAGGTTAAGGAGAGGTGGCAGATTCCTAGAGGCCATGTTGATGTGGTGCAGCTTCCCAAGTGGAGATCATTTCTTTGTGTTATGTTCACATCTCAGGTGGTTCATTTCAGATCTTTTTAAATAGAACATTTAGTGTAGAGGAGATACAGTTAGCCATGCTTAGGCCTTTGCTCCGTAAAGTCACAACGTGCTTGAATATCTGTTTCTTTAAGGAAGGTGAATACACTTTATGAAGCTTCTTGTGGATACAGTTTGTCCCAGTTGAGAACATGGGACTGTTACACCCATTCATTTGGTTCTACCAAGTTGTTCAGTTGCCAAATGAGGAGTTTTTCCCAGGGAGCAGAGGGTTATTCATGTTTATAAATACATAAAGGGAGAGAGCCAGGAGGATGGTGCCAGACTCCTCTTAGTTATGCCCAATGACAGGACAAGAGGCAATGGATATAAACTTCAGCATAGGAGGTTCTGTATAAACACAAAAAAATTTTTTCACTGTGAGGGTGAGAGAGCCCTGGGAGAGGCTGCCCAGAGGGTTGTGGAGTCTCCTCTGGAGACATTCAAAACCTGCCTGGATGCATTCCTACGTGTTCTCCTGTAGGTGACCCTCCTCTGGCAGGGGGTTGGACTGGATGATCTTTCAAGGTCCCTTCCAACCTCTAACTCTCTGTGAATCTATGATCTCGGTCTCCTTGCAGAAAGCATCCTCTGCTTTAATGCAGAAGCTCCATTTTCCATTAGGTGGTTAGCACACTTTGCTCCATTAGTGGTACCAGGTGTAATCTGCTAGGAATTTCAAAAAAGTAATCCCAGAGCAGATTGAAACAAAATCATTTCTCTGACTCTGTATATTTACTGGGTAAAAGTATGCCAAGATTACAACAGCAAGTAAACATTCTGTGGAAAGTGATTTTAAGTTCTTATTGTGTATACCCTAAAAAGGGAACTGTATGTTTTGGGCACCCTAATGCATTGCCTACTCGAAAATACTGATTTATCTTGAAATTCAGTATACAGTTCTATAGCATCAGCCTTTATTCACAAGTTTTTTCTTTCTTTCTTTTCTTTTTTTTCTTCCTTAATATGTAGGGTGCTGTTCCAGACCCAATACAGACAAAATGTCCAGCAGGGGTGGAAAGAAGAAGTCAACCAAGACTTCCCGCTCTGCGAAGGCCGGGGTTATATTCCCTGTTGGAAGAATGCTCCGTTACATTAAGAAGGGCCACCCGAAGTACAGAATTGGTGTTGGTGCTCCAGTCTACATGGCTGCTGTACTGGAATATCTGACTGGTAGGTTTTACTTCACAATGTGAAAGTTATGAAATAAACTGACAGAAAAAACCCAACAAAAAAAAATACCCACAACAAACCAAAAAGCAAAACAAAACATACAAGAAGGAGCCTCTGATTTATAGATGAGTAAAAAAGTTATAGTTGAAGTAAGTGCTGCTCTGATCACTCATCTAAACTGAAATCAAGGTACCTCCACTTCTGCCTCACAGCTTTGGCTTTTGTGCATTCCTGTGGTGGATTTGCTTTGGCCTGTTGGAAGCACTCTTCTTCCACGTGGGCAGTCAGAAGATTCCTACTAAGTCAGGGTGTATGGGGCTGAGCCATCAGAGTTGCAGTCCTGTCTGCTCCAATTTTGTGCTTGATGCCTTTGTTTGGGTTATAATTGTCTGTTAAGCATATACATTCCTTTTCAATAGAGACCTTCTTAGTGTTTACACAGGGCTGAGATTGCTTACAGCATTGTTTAAACATTTTTATTCAATTTACAGATTAATTTTGAGACCACATATGCTGTTTGCAATTTGTTTGGTTTGGTCTGTGTATAAATGCACACTGTTCATCTGCCCCGAATCAACATGGCTGATTTGCTTACATTTATAGTCATTTCCCTGTTCCTCTCATCACATTATAAAGAAAACACCTTAAATAATTATCCTGACCTCACTGTACCTTCTTGGAGGACAAAGGTATTATTTTTCCTCCATTTAGGAAGAAACTTTAAAGGAAGACAATGTTTTGCTCAAAGACTGACACAACTACACTTGCAAGTAAAGATCTCTACAGAGCAGTTCTCTCAAATGAAACTTTAAGACAGTGCAAGTTTACCCCACAAACAAGATTATAGAAGTAGTCTTCTAATGAAAAATTAACCCCAACTGTGATAGCATAAACACATGGGATTTTCACAATATTGGCTTGCTTAAAATAATTATTTATTTTTTTTTTAAATGGAGAAGAGTAAAACATCAGCTAGGTCACATTCTCATGGCCAGGTCCACTTACAAGCATATACCTGTACTGTGGGATCTAGCAAAAAGCACATGCTCAATGGATTAGTGTCTGGAGACAGATTCTCCTAGCATGACTAAGGAAAAGCTTGAGTTGGATCTCATTTCTCATAGCAGTGTTTCTTTTTGCAGTGCATCTGCTTCTGTCTATTCTGGTGGCAGCAGATGCAAGAGTTTCAAGGGACAGAAGTATAAGGGTGCACTTAGTCTCTGAGAAAGAGATGCACTTAATTCTTTCTTTGACTTAAGCCACATGTTTTGCTACTTAGTGCTTAACTTTTTTGAGAATATTTTAAAAAGTGACCTGACTGAATACAATTTTAGATGCACCTTATAATGGATATTGGAATTGAAGAGCAGAAGTATGTTGATTTTATTTTTATTTCTGGCAAGTTTTTCTCCCTTAACAATGAATATTGGTAACACTAAGAATAATTTATAGAGTGCTTGCTTTCTGTAAGGTATTCATATTACATGATTGAATATTTTCAACCACCAAATATCCTTTTTTATTCCCCCCCTTCATTTGCTTGTATTTGTAGTTTTCTTTATTTGTGCCTTTTCTTTAAAAGAATGCTTTTAAACTTCATAGATGGCCTTAAAAAATTAACATTTCCTTCAGCTAGGTTCCTGGTTACAGCAATAACAACTCAAATAAAATGTTTCTTAGGGTGAAGGGTGCTTTGAATGCTGCCCTTTTAAAGAATTGAAACAATACAGGTGAGCTTATGGCACTGCTAATGAGCAGCACATGTTATTGGTTAACTTGGTTAACTTTGATTCAAAGTGTTTACTGAGGCACTGATGATTTAGGCAGCTAAGAATAAGCTGGGGAAATAAAGATGTTTCTTTAACTGCTGTGCATCCTGGGAAACTGGGCAGATTAACAACAACAACAAAAAAGGCAAACAAAAATCTACATATATGGCTTTTTTAGGAAAAAGGGGAGGGGGAAGGAGAACTAAGGGGACCATTTTTTTCTCCCTTTAAATATTTTAAGCTGGTTTTTTGGTTTTCTTTTCCCCTCCTATGAAGCTAGGTAGATAGTTCCAATGTCCTGTATCTCAGGGTTTTCTTTCATTCCTGTAAGTAGATGCATCTCAAAAGCACAGATACTGATTTTTTTCCTTACTGAGTTAGTAATAATGGTAAGATTTGCAGTTTGGTGCAGAAGGGGCTTCCTCTTTTCTTTCAGTAAGCTTTTCCTACTATATGCTGTAATTTTTTAGCTTTAGTGCTCAGTATGTTTTCTTCATCTTTTTCAGTATAATTCAGAAACACTTCCTTGAAATGAGATGCTTGGAGTTTTTTGGTTCATTGTCTTTTTACCTCTTGAGAGTTATTATTTCAAAAAAACAGAGAAATCCTGACTTCTGTTGAGGAGTGTTTTTAAAGATACTCATATCAGCCCATGATTTGAGACTAAGTCAAAACATTTCAAATATTTTTTAAAAATTAAAAAAAAAAAGGAGGAATGTGACATAATAGGAAGGAGATCATGTGGCGTGGCATGCTAATAAATTGGGTAAATCAAAGAAACAATCTTGTGCAGGGAAAACTATCAAATGCAGCTGTATAAAAGAACTTCAGAGAGGACTAGGAGGGGGAATGAGAGAGTTATGACCTAGTAGAAAGGAACCAACTAAGGTTTGAAAACTAGTTCATGTGTGTACAGAATATGTCACTGACTTGTATCCTTTAGAAGATGAAGTGCTATAACTTTTCTGGCCTTTGCTAAAGTTCAGCTCTGATGTAAATCTGGAGTTAGCCCATAATATGCTCAGATCTGGGATTTTGGTTTGGTTCAATTTGAGATTTAAATTTCCATAATGCTTCCAGCTGCTCAGACTTGGAGTTCTGTTCTGGATCCATCTGGAGTTAGAACTTTATCTGCTTTGCACTTTGAAGGTTACCTTAGTGCAGCTACTCATCTGAAACTGAAAATACACATCCTCAAATTCCTTGTAGTCTATGGGCCCATTTTGTAATTTAAGCTCTTCTCCAGCCTGTGCACAACAAAATGCTTTTTCAAACTATATTTATGTTATTTTCATGCTTTTTATTAGCATGTTTATACAGGGCTCAGCTCCACTAGCAGGATCATGCACTGGTTTAGTCTGGCTGCTCCAGTTGCTGTGTATTAAAAACCATCCATCTTTGCTGTGCTGTTTTTCAGTCTCTTGGCTTCTCACAGCTTCCTCTACAGGGGCTGGCTGGAGTACATCTTCCCTGTGTTGTCTGTTACAGTAGCTTTAAAAGTAATAGTAATAAAACTAGTAGATTATTAGATGTACAATTTATCATCTGGTCTTCAGCTAATAAAATGTTTTTCCTTATCTCACATTTCATTATACTTGACATGTAAGCAGGTTGGACAGCAAGGATTCTTCTCATACTTATTAAATGTTCTTTTTGCCCACAAGTAATGTTAAAAAATAATTCTCTCTACACACCCAGTATATGTAGTTTAATTTTTTTATGCTACCACCTGCTTATTCTTTCCTGCTTTTCATCTAAGAAAATAATGTATAATGTCCACTGTGATTAGGGTGCAAGTGTGTGTTTGTGGGCAAATGTGCAAGAAGTACCTTTGAGTTTTACCCATGTTGAAGCAAGTGGATATACTTCCTTCCTTTGCTCTGGAGGAATAGCATGGATGCTGAAGAACTTTAATTTTCCTTCTTTGCAGTAGCAGTTCATGCATTTGCTGCCTGTTGCAGGGAACAGTCAGAATATTTGATTAATTAATTTTTCCTTATGCTGCTGAACTAATTTTAAGCATTATCAACCACTGTAAGATGGCAAGAAGTTCAGCACTAATAATTCCCTTTGTTTTCTTTCCTTATTGCAGCACTTGACAGTGGCTTATTGCCTGTTTATCTTCCCTAACATGTACTTCTGAAAACTGCAGTCCGCTCCATATTTTCTCTGCAAAGTAGTCCATCAGTACCAGTGTATGTTGATGTTGATATTAGGCCAGTTGAAAGGATGGACACAGACTGGGGCATTGCAGCCACCCAGATGAACTTGTATGGTTTTTATTTGTCAGAATTGATCCAGCCATAGATGTGATCAGGTCCTGTTCCCTTCAGATGAATAGCTCACACAAGTTGCAGTATACTTCAGACTTTGCTACCAAGTGAACAAGACACTGCTTTGCCCTTAAAAAGCAGAAATCTCTTGGGTGTATTTAAAGGCAGCAAGCACCAGGCCTGCAAGTGATTTCTGCTCCCCTTGCCCCCCATCGTCTTCTCTACATTGTAAATAATTTTCAATTGACAAAATGTCATAGCAAATGAGGAGAAGGAGAAGTTTATAAAACAGCAGGAGAACAGGAATACAGAAGAAATGAGACTTTGATTTATATTTGTTCTGTACATAGTTCTGAAGTAAGATTGGAGAAAATGTTAGATGTCTGTTTTCTCCATTAGATTTTTTTTTTTTTTTTCTCAACTGGATTTTTATTGCCCTTCGTGTATTGTTTTCATGTATTTTGTTACAATGTAAAATAAGCACCTTTTTAATGCCAGGGTTAGAATTGCATCTGAGGCATTCTGGTGCTTACCTGAGTTTTTGTTTTCAGGCTTTCTGATGTCACCAGAATCCCTTAATGGAGGTTCATGTGCTGGAGCTCAGTTCGTTGCATTTTCATCTTGATTAATTTTCGATGTGGAAAACTTTCTTAAGCCAGCTGCTGATTGGCTGCAAAATGAAAGCCCTTCCTGAATGCAGTAAGTTTAACTGCTCACTTCAGATGCTCACTTTCCGATGTGCAAGCTGATCAACTTGAACTGCTGTTCACCCCATGTGTTCTGCTTGCTGCTGAAAATTTTTACGGGTTCACAGAGGAAAACGATGATTTGCCCTGTTTGTCAAAGCAGATGTACTGCTGGACTGCTGCTTGGAAGCAGAGGGGAGTTCAGAGGTCCACAGTAAAAAATGCATTGTGTTAAAAGCAGATTTAAGTTCCAGGCGTTCTGAGAATGCCATAAATAATGGGTCCCTAGGAAGTAATGGAGTTTTAGAAGATAATTAATTGACAGTATTTTTTTGATACTGTTGGAAAAAGGATTCACTAGCAAGATACATTTCTTCTATTTAAGTAGGCAGCTTTAGAAACAATAATCCCTGTTAGTATGGTTCCACATATTGTGTCACAAACTAAGTTGAAAATAATTTAGGGGCTTGTGGCACCCGTGGGTTACTTGAGCAAACTTGAAACTACCTCTTCAGATCCAGTGTATTTTTAATATAGATTAATACTGTACCTAAGATACAGCAGGGTTCTTTATGGCAACAGCCTCATAAGCAGAGACAGTTTGAAAATAACGTCCTAGCAAAGCTCCTTGGTAACATTCCTCTTTGACAGAAGACTTGTGTCATTGTCTTACCAGCAGTGAGACTGTCACGATTCAAACTTGCCATACTTGTAAGAAGAGCCTCTGTACATTTAGAACTTGGCATTGTTATCAATGGAAAGAGCAACCTTCCTCTGAGCTTTTTAAATGCATGACTCAGTCTGCTTAAAATCTATATAAATGAAGAGTTTTGCTCCAGTGATAAGGCCTTCCTTGGCTCCAGCCTTATAAACACTTACCTAGGTGCCTCTCTGCACTTGTAGTGCTATAAACCTAAGGGGAACGCCGAGTTACAAAAGCTGTTACAAAATTACTTAACCCAGTTAGGGTTCTAATGTGTTCTTCAAGCTACAGAGGTCCAGTTTGATGAAAAATGATACAAGTGAAAGCATTTTCTCATAATAAAAGCCCTAACTGTGTGGCTGATATGCCAATATAGACTCAGAGGTGTAAATATTCATCAGAATTTGCATTGTGATCTGTGTTATATGCAGATAATGTACAAAATACTGGGCTGGACTAGTTTGGTGTTTTACATCACGGTCACTGAATTAGTTTTTCCTTAGAAGACTTAAATTTTAGTTTTATAGAAATCTTCGAATAAAGTGCTTTTTTGTAGTAGTAGTTATTACATCTATTTATTTGGTTAAGCTGCAACCAAGTAATGACTTATACTATAAACTGCTATTCAGTGTAATGTTGGTGTCACCCTTTCCTTTGCAGAGTGGAATTTAAGTGAAGTGTAGAACAAAAATAGGGCTGATTTTGTGGCATCTTTTTTTCCTCTGTGCCATATGGCACTACATTGGCACACCCCCCTTGATACACTGGTCCATTTCCCCTGTTGAGCACAGACTTTAGAGTCACTTCAATAAAATCCAAAATCTCAATTTGGAGTCATCTCTTTTTTTTGTTATGTTACTAATGTTATTAAGGTTGACTGAGTTGCAGTAGATAAATGGAAACTTCTTTAAAATTTCTAAATGCAAGTTCCTAACAATTATCTACAAAGGTCAAAGACTGATCTAGGACCAAGTCTGAAGACCTGAGTGGTCTCCTGCACTCTTAACAACCAGAGCAAACCTGCTATAATAAAATACATGCTGCATTCAGCATAAATATTCAGCATAAAATACATGCTGCATAAAATAAAATACATGCTGCATTTGATCAAGCAACATCTGGCAGCAGTTATATTAATCATGTTTGAGTGCATTTCTAAAACATATGTAAACTGTTAGGAGAAACAGTCAAGTGTAAACTCCTATGTAGAGGAAAGTCCACTGAAAAAGTTTAGTTTGAGTTTGATCCTGAAGTCAGTGGAGAAGAAATGGGCTCTGTCTTTTAAAATTAGTACTCAAAGTGTGAGTGTTGTAATAAGTAATATTTGAGATTAGTTTGACTTCAGGTTTCCCTGAAAAGTGAACTCTCATACCTGTAACAGATCAATAGTGAACCAAGAAATAAAAATAATAAAAAAAGGAAGTTAAATAACATTGGATCTCACACTGAAAAAAAAAAAAAAGGATGGTATTTAAGTGTATAGAAGAACTTAAAAGAAGTGTGAGTCAGATCAGAATGCTCTAAGTGGAAGTGGTTTTTGTGGTCTGAACTTGAGTTTTATGTAAACATCAGTCTGTCATCTGACTTGCAGACATACAAAACTTACAATAACTTGGCAAAGTTAACAGTTTCTGCTTCAAGGGGCCTAGCTTTGATACAGCTCAGACACTAAAGACTGAAAGGTTTGGATTTTTTATCACATCCTAAGAGAACGATTGCCCTGCTGAGAGTTGAGGTTTGGTCAAAGCAGTAAAATTTCTTGGATTGATTTTCACTGCATCAAATTTCCATGACTTTGAACCAAGACTGAGAGCTGTTTTATTGAAATGTGGAAGAGGGAAAGTGCTGTTAAATGATTCTACCTTCACTCTTACAACTCCACATTCCAGGGGGGCTTGAATGAAATACAGAGAGAGAAGAATGCAGGAAACTCTTAACAGTCTTGGTTGATTGAGGTTGATTGGGTTAAAACCTTCTGGAATAATGTAAAATTATTCTGAAGTCAATAAAATACTGATGGACAGATGATTAATTTGAAGTACAATAAGCAGACTCCTTGTCATGTCGTTGGCTTTGTAGCAAATACATATTTTCTCAATGAAATTGTATCAACATTCATTTTTCTTTCATTTCTGGATATTGTTTTCAATTTTCTTTCGAGGGGAGGCTTCAGATTTTTTTTTTAAGAACCCCCTGACTTGTTCCTGTTGGAATTTGTGTGTTCAGTAATTGGCCTTGTGTCAACATATCACCTGTTAGTTGTTAAGAGATTAATTTTCAAAGCAATGACTTCATTTCCCTGAAGGGAAGGTGAACAAAGGGATTCAATGGAACAACAGTGTTTTAGCTTGAGATGTAAACCAAAAATAAAATAAAAAAACCCAAACAAAACAGAACCCTCCAAAACACCACACCAAAACAAGAAAAAACAAAATCAAAACAAATAAACATTTTTGGAATGAACTCAGACCAGATTAAATTCAGATTAAATTGAGTATTTACATTTAGAACCTGGTCTAGCCTGGAATGCATTGTCATATAGACTTTAAAGGAGCATTATACATTATTGACCAAAAATATTTTGTTTGAACTTTAGGAAGAATGAACTAGAGGGTTCTCTCCAAGTGGTAGAATGCCTTTGTTTCTACCCAGGTCAGCAGTTGCTACTGTGTCTGCTTTGTTTCAGTCTGATAGTACTTCGTTTCATTTTAACCTTGTATTGAGTTCTTGTTCCAAAATTTGCAAGTGTTGCACGATACCAAAGCAAGAGTATTCAAGGCAGAGCAGTGCCACTGTGAACCAGGGAAATGCAAATAATTCAACTGGGAACTTGGTAGGATGTCCAAGAGAGAACCAGAGGTCTCTGCAAGTAAAGGATGAGGAACTCACCCTGAAAACTTGCTGCAGGATGAGGTTTCTGGAAAGTTCTCAAACTTTTGGGTTGTGTTTGAATAGGAAGTGCCTTTAGAGCAGCTTTTCCTGTGGTCTTATCTCAGGCCAAACTACAAAAATATACAACCTGCTTTCTTTTCTCCTTTAAAAATATTTAACTCAACGTTTAAAAACCTCAGCAGAAGAAAAGCAGTTTTGGTTCAGGTAGTGAGAAAAGGCTTTGAACAGTTTTCACTACCCACATCCATTTGCCTAGTTCTCAATGCTACAAAAAACTTTTTCAATTTGTATGAATGAGAACTAGCTTTAAGTTAAGAAATTTTCTCTTAAAATCTTAACTTCCAGGACTTTCACTTCCCTCTTTAATGATGACTGAAAAGAGGAAAAATATTAATGGTAACGGTGTCTTGTAAATCAAACTGATGTGTTTGTGTTGTAGTCGGATTTTTAAGGCCTTTATCCCTTTTCTTGTATATTCTTGAATATATTACTTGCTGACATGGTGTTCCTATGTAATTTTTTTCTTTCCTGTTTCTTCTCACAGCTGTTTCACTGGGTTGTTTTATATCTGCATTTAAAGCAATACCTGTTGCTTTGCTTTTTGTGTTTCAAATTGTTCAAAACCACAGAAAACGTCAGTTGTCCAAATATAAAGTGTCATATAATTATCATTAAAGAGTATTCATATTAACCTAAGATTTCACTAAGTAACAACTGAAGAATTACACCTTCAAAAGCTTATAATATTGAATAACTTGTATATTTTCCTCATTTAAAGAAAACAGAGATTTTGGTGTTTGGTAGTTCCATAAAGTTTGTCTTGTTGCCTTTTGCCTGAGTGGTGGTGGTATAATTATTCTCTAGGGGGGAAATGCTGTGAGTAAATGTATGAAAGGCATGGAATAGACATTATGCAACTTGGATCAGTTTTGTGAGGGCTCAGTTTTATAAAATGTTCTACTTTTGGTCTTCTGGCTGGATAAATGCAAGCTGAGTAAATCCTGATCTCATGGAAGCTCTTAACGCTATTTTTCCTCAACACTTAGCTGTGCTTGTTATCTCTCTTGACTCTGCTTAGTTGCAGAAGTTGATTTTTCAATGCCTCCTTTTTCATTTTCACTGTTCATGGAAGATTACCTTTCATGAAAACAGAGCTCTTTGGTGACTCAAACCTTTGAACCTGGTAGAGTGGCACTTCCAAAGGTGGCTCTGATCTAAGAATCCAGATCCAGTCTCAATTTTAAATATCTTTTCCCACCTACTACTCTTTCCAGCTCCACACCTAAATCCAGAGTGAATATTCTAGAAGCTGGAGCTGGCTCCCTTACAGAGACAGCTAGATTTTAATCTGGTTTAAAATTGGTTTAAAACCTGGATGAAAGACCATTTAAATCTTTATAAATAAAGCAGATGTGAAAGTTAAGCTGGCTGCAAGTAAAATCCAGTCAAGTAGTCTGGATCCCATCCGGATCCAGAAAGTCTTACTTTCTAGCATTTGTAAGTTTTCTGATCTTTTGGGTTTGGATTAGGTTTGTCTGTCAGTGCTAAATGAAAAAATTGGTGCCTCTGTTGGCTTCAGCTCGAATCGCTCCTCATCTGTTTCCACACAGGGGAGAGTCCCCCTCTGACCAGATCTGTGTGCGTAGCCAAGTTCTGCTTTTCTCTGTGCTGTTGGTCTCTGTGTCCACAAGCAATACTTGGTTATTATTGGAGGGCTGAGAAGGCCAGAAGAAAAATTCCACCCTCTGTGCACGCCTCCTCTCCCCCTCCCCAGGCTCCTCTTTTGTGGTCCTCAGCGCCAGTGCAAAGCATTCTGTTCCTGCAGAGGAAAAGGGGTACCTCAGCTTCCCTAAAGGACCATTAGAAAACTGTAATTTCAAAATGAGTTTCCTGTCCAAGGAAGAGGGCTTAGCACTTACAAGAACAGTTCTCCACTGTACGAGGCAGACATTTTAGTTTTATGAGGAACAAATAAAACATTCCTCTGCACTTTACAGGCAGAACACTTTCTTAGACTCTTTAGTTACAAAATGACTGCATGGTGAGGCTGATCAGCTGCAGAGAGGAACACGGCCTGACTGTTCAGCAGTAAAGAAGCAGAGGTGGAGGAAACAGAGACAGCCCAAAAAGTAGTTTGCTGTTTGCAGCAAATCCTTCCCCTGTTTCTCAGATAATAGTGAAGTCTGAGATACAAACAAAACCACTCGTAGGCTGGAGAGGGAGAGATGCTGGTGTGACTACATCCCACAGTGACTCAGAATCTTGCTGAGGTCAGTGGGATGCATGGGGTGTGACCTTTGGAAGGTGATGCAGGTCTCCTGTCACAACAGGCAGCTGTATGCAGTGCTGAGTGAGAGCTAAACCTCTGATGCCTGAACTGTGGCTCTTGAGAAGTATGTGAAAGGATTATGCCAGCCTAATTAAGTTCTTTAGGGGTGTGGAAAGCACAGTCAGGTTGACCTTACCCTGCTAATCCTTCTTTAAAAATAAATTAAAGCAACTGTTGTCAGCATGATATGTTGAGTTACTTTTGGGGGCTTAGACTTAATATTCTACCTCACCCTACTGTAAAGTTAATTGTGAGCTTTGAAGAACACAAAAATAGCAAAAGCCTTCCAAAATCCTTGCTGAAGCTTAACTGTAGAACATCCAGAAGCAGCTCTTAAGTTCTTCAGTCAGTGTCATAACTAGCTTATTATGGGACTTAGAATGAAAAATAATGGTAGAATCATGTTAAATTCAGCCTAACAAAAGGCCATAGTCTGTGCTACATAGTAGTACTTAAGATTTACTGGGTGTTATGGTAAAGGCATGTGGTTCGTGTGAACTTTGATTTTACTCTTTTTCATTTCCAGATTAATGTCTTACTCAGTTCTATTTGCCTCTGAATGAAGCTGCTGGGAGAGCTTTCACAGTGTATTCAGTTGTTAAATGTGATATCAATCTCATGCCATATTCTAATGTTAAATTTTAATATGTTAGTGTGTAATGGGTGTAAAAAAGGCATTTTTACTTTCCTTTTTTTTTTCTCCAAACATTACAAGGTTTGCAAAAGGAGGTATGCCAAAAGCAACAGTAAAACAGTGTACAGGGGGAGATGAAAGGTTATGTGTAATGGAGACAGCATAGCACAGAATTGCAAAGGCAGAAAAACATGTTATGTCATTTTGTTAATTGTTCCCCAGAGTTTCTTGTAATTAATTTCATTCTTTGCCTAGGGATTGTTGAGTTGAAGACAGATAAGTTAGCAGGTAATGCTCTCTTCTTAGATCCTTTCAAGGGAGCAAATTAATCTTTCTTAATTCCAATACAAGTCATCATATGCACAGCTGTTAAATGTATTTTGTCAGGACTGGAAATTTCTTCTAAGGAGATAATTTACTATGAGCAAACAAACATGATTTATCAATTACTTTTCCTGGTCAGAAACTTCTTTTCAAAGAGGAAAAAAAAAATTATTAGGTCAGTTTAGCAGCAGAATTTGTATATTCAGTGTCCTAACCTGGTTATGTGCTTACATGCTTCCCCAATGTTAAAAATGAGAAACTGAGAAACATAATTTTTTTCCAGTTGTAAAAAAAGTAGAAGCACTGCAAGCCAGAATGCACATTTATGACAGGTTTGAGGAAAAGAAAAATATCCATTTTATATCTAGTACTTCATCACCTGATGAAGAGGGAACTTGCAAGATGAACACATGGTAGCACTGAGAAGACTGAAAAGTCAAGAGTCATGGGTAACTGCTTTAAAAGGACAAAAAAACAGATGTTGTTTAGACTACAGGACTTGAAGTGTACCTGTGCTCTTCTGTGATTAGAAATATAGAAAAGAAAATTATAATTTTAGGGTTAGGTATCTGATGAGCTATTGATGAGGTTATTCTACACAAGTTGGCAATAGCATTATGTAATTCAGATACCTTCTTGCATGGCTAATAAATAACACATTGATTTTTCTTGGTGATCACAATGTAATTAAAAGGTGGCTTACTTTTTCCCCAGCGGAAATTCTTGAATTGGCTGGAAATGCAGCAAGGGACAACAAGAAGGGTCGAGTCACTCCTAGACACATCCTCTTGGCTGTAGCAAATGATGAAGAATTAAATCAGGTAAGAAAAAACTCTTCTGTGTGAGGGCCAAGGTTTTCCTTTAGAGCTTTAGAAATTGTCTTCCCATATAATTGAACTGTAACTCAAGATTCCTGCTTATTGAGTAGCCCACCAGGAAACAGCTCCTTCACTGCCTGTGTAAGTAATGGCAGCACTCAGCTTCATTTTATATTCCAGGACTCTTAAAATGTAAAAATGTATAAAAATGCTGTGGAGATGTAATATGACATTTTCTCACAGTGACTTCTGTAGGAGTGAGACATGGAGAAAATCTTATAGATGCTTTTTATTTGTTTTTTTGTTTTTGTTTTCACCCTGAAACAGCTTAGGACTCAGTGGAACTTGTCCACATCCCACTGAAGTCAGTAATTGCCACCACAAAATTAAGAACTCTTGGAACTCTTGCAAATCTTTGTCCTTTGCAGATTTCAAGATTTTTTTTTGCTAAGTTAAAGGGGGAAAAAAAAAAAAGGCACATTATTATTACAGTGTTGTGGTGTTATCTCTGGGCATTGGCTAGAATTAATGTCCCTTGGTGTGAGGTGCTGTAAAAACACATCTGAAAATATACTTTTTCCAAACCTGTGCATCATGATGGAGCAGGGGAAAAAAAATATATCTCCAAACCAACCCCCTTTTGGCTTTGTCTGAAATTTGACACTACTTTCCATTCTTCATCCCTGTGTAAGTTTGGACCTTCACTGAGTTGTGGTTGGGGAGCAGTAAACACGGATCAGAAGGTGGGACTTTGATATCACCTTCTTTATCCTCTCAAATAGAGTCCCAGTTAGATGTATAAAAACTGGGTTACTGTGGTTTTAAATACAGAACATGATCTTTTTCACCTCTGCTTTCAAAGGTTCTTTTAAGGTTCTTTTGAGGTTCTTTTTCTAAGAAAAAAATAGCCCTGGTTTTTAAAAAAGCCCTTTCAGAAAAATTCAGTATTTGGGGCATACAATGGGTTCTCCACAGTGTGGTACCCATTGCACTTCTGTACTGTGGATTTGGGGTCCCAGCCCTCATATCTGTGACCAGGGCTGTCCTGTTTTTTAGTTGCTGGGTAACACACTGCATGACTTCACAGAATCAGATCTGTGAGCCCAAGAGATACTGACAGTGACGTGCATACCTGCAAGAAGAATACATATTCCTGTTACATTAAACATTTACTGTATGATCCACTCAATTTCATCTATTTCATGTCTCGTGGAGGCTGTTTGTTTAAAAGCACCAGTTAAAACTTGAGGCAATGTACACAGTTTGCAGTAGATGCTGTTTTCTGTTTGTTGGTGAGTAAATGCTGAAATTTGTCATCTGCAACTTTTCTTTCTCTTTATTAGCTATTGAAAGGGGTCACCATAGCCAGTGGTGGAGTGTTACCCAATATTCACCCAGAGCTGCTGGCAAAGAAGAGGGGATCAAAAGGAAAACTGGAAGCCATCATCACCCCACCTCCAGCAAAGAAGGCGAAGTCTCCATCACAGAAAAAAACTGTGTCAAAGAAAACAGGCGGCAAGAAAGGGGCAAGGAAATCCAAGGTAGAGTCATCTGTTCATTTGAAAACCAAACAAGGATCAGGGCTCTTTAAAAAATTCCTAGTAATTAAACCTAATCAAACTGAAGTATGGAGGTGGGGGGAAGAAAAGGACCAAAATGTAATTTTTTTCATATGCTAGGAAACTAAGAAATAACTGTTGGGTTTTTTTTTTTTTAAGCTAAGGAGAACATTCCTTCTTTTTTTTTTTTTTGAGTTTCAGTTTGTAAGAGTGGGGAATCTTTCTTCCGTGTGCATGTGTAACCAAGGCTCATTTTTATTATTATTTTTTGCAAAAAAACCCTATTGTCTAGCAGTCAATTATGAAAGTAGGAAGAAAAGCACACAAATTTCACATGAAATGGGCAATGCATGTGAAAAGTTGCCTTCCAGGTCAAACAAAGCATCTGTATTAAGCCTGTATGGTTTTGTTTGTGTTTTTTTCTTGTCACTCTTCTGATTGTTTCACTTTTTTGGTTTCTAAACTCTTTAGTTTTGTCTTTTAGAATGCTTATTAGCTGGCATTTCAGTTACAGTGCTTCTAATAACCATGCACTAATAATTTCCCTAAATCTGGATTATTTTTTTTTCCTACTACTTGATTACAAAGGCAGGAAGTCTGTTGTGGGGTTCTGTTTTTCTTCCACACAATAAACTGTATTGTCTGCTTACTACATTGGTATTTGGCTAACAGTAAACTTCAGGGGAATTGAAGTAGGACCCATGAAAATCTAATTTTCAGGACATTTGTGTAAAGCAAAGCATGGATACAGCTTCTAGAAGCACTGATACACCCTTGTGTATCTAAGTCATTTTGGTTGCTCAGCCACGGATTTCACTTCTGTACTTTGGAAAGGGACATTAGGTAGCTCAGCAGAGGTATTGCTGAGGCACCAAGTATTTATATTAAATTATAAGTAGTAATTTTCTTGAAAAATTGAGAAGACTTTTTAGCAGCAATTGAATTTATAACCACAACAGTCAAATCACTATCTTCATGAAGCATCACTTTCAAAATGTTCCTAGTTCTCATTTTTATTCAGTAAATCAATTCATTCCTGAAACCTATAATTTTTTTTCAGTAATACAGCTGAGAAAAAATGGTAGTGGGAGGAAACTCCCTCTCCCCTTGCAACTTACTGGAGATGAAGGTGATCCTGTCAAAGAGGAAGGGAGAAATTTTTCACCCATTTTCTTCAACTGGGGGAGCACCTCCCTGTGCAAAGAGAAAAAAATCTGTGCTCTTGACAACTCTGTTTTTACCTTGAGTCTGTCCATACATGTAACTAGACACGTTGTATCTATAAATGTTTTTTATATATATGTATCTATAAATAGATACATTGTCTTTTTCCACACAAGCTATTAGAAAGTGGTTAAAAGTTGAGGCTGCAACATTTATGACAACTGTCCCATCCTGGGCAGGAGGAGAGGTAGATACACAGACGCTGAGGTCGTTTTTTCCTATTGATTCTTCTGATGTAATCTGTCACTTCAGTTAGAGACTAAAGAAAAATCCAGTGTGTGTACTGGGCTTTTATTGCCTGGTAAGCATTTCTGAAATGTCATAGATCTTGGTGTTATTAAGAGGAGTTTTTTCTCTCAGCCTTGATTTAACTAATTAACTGGATTTTTGAAAGAAGAAACAGGGAGAAGTGAGCAAATCGGCCAGTGCTGACAGTACAACAGAGGGAACTCCTGCAGATGGTTTCACAGTCCTGTCCACCAAAAGCCTGTTTCTTGGCCAGAAGGTATGCTCCTGCATTGTTACCAAGTAATACCTATCTTTCCGTGCTGCTTAGGGAATACCCCTTCCCACCACCCCCTTTCCCCCAAAACATCAAGGTTTGATGGACACTTCCCCACTGAGCACATAAGGAGGTGTCTTTTATTAATTTCTGAACAAAGAAATTCTCTAAAACGACATTGAGAACACTTTAAAAATACATACAATGAGTTTTCATGTGGCTGCACAATTAACTGGAGGGAAAGCCTGTGTGCTTTGTAATCTGTCTCACTTTATTTGTAAATAGCATAATTGTTGCAGCTAAACTTCTGCCAAAGATGAGATGCTGCTAAGAATAAAACGTCTTTTTTAGCAGCTCACTTCTCTGCTGATGTAAATGATTTACAGTTTTTTTATCAAAACCTATTTTAGGTATTTGTTCATAATAGTGATTTTGTGCTTTGTTCTGCTTTGTTATTTACAAAAGTTAATGCTGTGCAATAATGAATGATGCTTTTATGGAAACCTAGAAGTCAAAGATCCTTTTTTCCCTGTGAATATGCTTGGGGTGGTTTAATACAAATACATATCTGCTTGAGGAGAGGATCCATTTAAAGAGACAATTCATTAAATTAGTTTGGGCTTTTATCTTGAAACTTGCCTTTAGTTCATGATAGAAAATTTTGTTAAGTAAAGCTGCATCTTTCTTCTATCATTCAGTAATCAGGCCATTGTGTTGTGTCATAAAAGATGAGCCATTGTCCATTGTGGAATGTGTCTCTTCTGACTCATCTTTATTTCATTCTGAGGTTGTTCTCCATTTATCCTTCCACAGTTTGTTTGCTGAGTTTAACATGCATGAGAGTAACGTTGCCTTTTTTGCAAGACTTCTGATTTTCCACATTTAATTTTACAGCTGGGACTCGATTGCTGCTTTGGCAGGTTTTTAGTTATTTGACTGCTACTAGGGAGGTAGTTTTGAACATATTTTTAAAAAACATTTTGACTAAATTAGAACCCAAAATTCATAAAATACATTACTGTTTCAAGAAAACAAGTAACTCCAGACTTTTGGACCCGATTTTGATCTCCTTTTAGTTACCATAGGAAACCTGCAGTAAGAGTATTTTGTTCCAGCAAGACTGACACAGCAAATCAATCAGGCTTTGCTGTCAGGCTCAGGGGAAGAGAATCATGAGCTCCAGGATTGCTTTAAGCTGTGGTGAGCAAAGCTAGTGCCTGTTGTAGAGCTTTCCAGTGAGTTGCTTGTACTGGGAAATGCAATTTCCAGCTTTCTCATTCACTTGGAGTGAAAAAATTAGATATGACTTGCTCATCCCCACACTGGTTCATTATTAGTTAGCCCTGCACATGAGAGGGGCCAGGTCTTAGCCTTTATTTATAACAGTACATAGAATCACAAGGAAAATTAAAAGAAAAATTAAAAACCAGCTTGTCCCAATGAGGGAACCGGCTTCCCCGTGAGGGAAGACTCCAAATGAACTAGATTCTTTTCAGAGAATTTTGAATTATATTATAATTTTGAATTATATATTGCTTTTATTTCCCTGTTAGGAACTGTCTTTAGAGGCAGTAAATCATTAGTATCAAAAACTAGGTAGGCAGTGTCTAAAAAACAGCAAAATTTTCTGTGTCCTAATATGTGTGAGTTAACAATGAAATTCCTACTTTGTTTGAGCTGTTAAGTAATATATTAGTGTCTTTATTCTGATTTACCCTCAAAAGAGCACATTTAAACCAACCTAAGTTCTTTTAAGCACGCACATTAAGACTGAAAATGTGGAAAGCATAAAATGCAAAAAACCTTTTTTGTACTGTATTGATCAAAGAGATTTTACTTAGCATAAAACCAACAAAAGCCAGTAGAAATATTTTCAGAAAACTTCCCCAAAATTGTTTTCAAAATAATTTTGATTTACTAGTGATGAAAAAGATAAAACTTCTAATCATGGGATTGGTGGGAGTTGAATGCATCCTCTCTCCTAAACATGAGGTGTGTTTTGTGTGGGCCAGGAGGTTCCTGGGTGGGACAGGACATCTGTGGCTGCCTGCAGGCTTAGCAGACTGTGGTGGTACTGATGGTGGTTGTTAATTATTTAAGTGGCACATGGAGGTCTCAAATAATTGCTTTTTGGTTTTTTAAATTTATAAGTGTAACAATCATCTATGAAAACTCCAGTGCTTTCAAATCAGTTAAATGCTGCTTAGCCATTTCTACCTGCAATTGCTGTTTAAAAAGATAGTACTGTTTTTGAAAATATTTACATCTGATTCTTAAGAGAAAGGTTTGTTATAGCTGTCTTAAATTAGTGCCACGTGGTATTCATAAAAATAATGAACAAAGAATTTTCTTCAATAGCAATTCCAGGGAGTAGCGTTGCAGTTTGATCCCTTGGACTTGTGCATGTTGCTTCTTTTCTTGAGTGTGAGGGCAGAAGGTGTTTGCTTGGAGAAGTATCTTCCCCTCAGCATAGCCTTGCTCTCCTTAAACAGCCTTTTGAGGCAAGGAAAAAAAAGTCTGCTAGTCTCTTGGGCAGGGAGGAGGTGGTTCAGCTGGAGGCCTGATCCAAGAGACACAGTTACACCCTTCACGTGGATGGTAGGAAAGCTTAATGTGTTAAAACATTTTGAGCATTTCCATTCAAAAAGCCAAAAATATTTGTATTCATCAGTTATTTTGCTTGAGTTTGTACATACAGATTTTCTGTGTACTTCTGTGCTCTGTGTGTTCTTAATAAACTACAGTGCAAACACAGACACCCAAAACTGAAAAACCTAAACAAATAATAGGTATTTTTCAAACACCCTGGAACACCTTTAGAGAATGTCTCTTTGGCCTGCAAAACCACTGTCAGCTAGATCAGGAAATAATTTACTAGATGCAGAAAAAGGAAGAAAATAACCCTTTTCTGAGTATTACATCAGTCATAGGTGTTTAATGGGAAAAATCTTTTTCTTGGCTCCATGTTTGCAGAAAGGATAGGGAAGGGTTTTCTTTGCAAGAATGGCTCTTCATCCTCCTAAAATCATGGGTTTGATGACTGAAAACATAAATGAGAATGTTACAAACCTGAGTTTGTAGAAGTACTGAGAGTGCATTAAATCTTTAGGTATCTGCTAACTTCCAGCTAGAAATTCTTAGAGGTCAGGACCTAGCAAAGAACCTATCACTTATACTTGTAGAACTGTATTAGAGTTACACTAATTAAGTATTAAAATCTAGTCAATACAGAAACGATTGCACATCCTACAAGTGTCATCCCAGGGGACATGTGGTATCCTGCACAGCAGCTAGCTTGTTTTTCCTGAGGCAATTACAGAGCAGAGGCTTGCAGAGACCTCAGCTTGTTGTTTGCAAGAGGCATCTTCAGTTTTCTGTATGAAACTCTGACCAGAAAAACGTTCAAGACTTTAAAGGTAACTTGGTCTGAACTAAGAAATGCAAGGCTTGGCTCAGAGCAGACTCATGGATGTGCTGAGTGCCACCTGCATTCTATCTAATTAACATTTAGTTTAAATGTTACCTGAAGTTGTGTCCATTCTTTGTTGCACACCTGTATGCAAGTTGTGCCTGGTTTTTTTTATAAAGTAGCCTTTTAGGGGATCAGTTCTGTCTGATACATGCTGCATACTGCTGGGCAGTAAAATTGAGCAATTACTCATTGGAGGGTTTATTTCTGTGGGGAAAACTTCTGATTTCTTTAAAATAGTTATTGGCAATTAGCTATCACCTTTTGAAGCATTTTGTTGTTGCTGTTAAATTAAAATTTTGATAACCAGCTGGTTGCTGTGTAAATCCCATGTATGAGAAGGAAGAGAGAGAGATTAAAGGTCTGAAACCAAAACGGTCTGCAGCCAGTAGATCAGGGGCAAAAATGTGTAGAACACAGACTTAGGGAACAAAGAGTCACCTATAAAATGATCAAAATATGCTTAGGAACATACTCAAATCTCCACAAAACAGTCCTGGTGTGTGCATGTTTTGTTGTTTGGTTTTTTAAGTATTTATTTATTTCAAAGTTCATGAAGTTTCTTTACCATTTTGGTTTGATTTGATTTGACTTTTCATTTGAAACAGCAGTTGCTTGTAGTCAAACTCAAGACTCAAACTCAAGTATGAATAACTTGCCACATGTGAAGTATCAAAGAACTCTAAGCTGTTTGGAAAGCAAGCTTCCTTAGATTTTATTACAAATTCCTGAAGAGACCCCTCCTTAAAACAGGGCTGAATTACACTCATCTTTAGTAAAAATCACCCTATTTTGAGGGAACATAGTTTACTCAAGCAATATAGGCAAATTGTATGAAATTGCAGGCTTTTAAGAAGAAAGAAAGTCAATTCATATAATCCCATGAATGAAATGGAAATATTTTTTCATAGAACTTAAATATATGGATGTCAGCCTCCTTAAATGACCCATTCACTTGTATTTGTTACATGAATTGGCTCATATTCCCTCTTAATAAACTCAAATACACATGGGAAAGATGTGAAGAGTTCCGTTTACAAGATGTGGATTAAACACCAAGAGATAAAATGCAGTGATGATGAGAGCAATTGCCATGCCTGCAGGTATGTTATGCTTCATAGGCTGAACCCAGCAGGCTCTTGATTAGAAGGAAAACCTGGCTTAAGTGCAGCTGGCTTCAGGACTTGAATAATGAATGAGAAGTTCCTCAGTCATAGTTCCTTTCCATGTTGCCTGATAAGCTACTGAAAAAGTTGATGATGTAGACAATGTATTTCCCCATATGGAAGAGTCTGGAGGTTTTTTGGGGGTTTTTTTTTCACTTTCTAGTGTTTCAAATTTTGGTGGTAGTAAACTTGGTGAAATCAAACTTCCTACCCCAGGTTCCAGAGCCATGTTACAAGGCCCTGGGGATCAGCTTCTTCACCCACCTCTCAGTGTGCTGCAGTTTTGACTTCTGCCCAGTTTGGCATTTGCATCGAATCTCAAATGAAGGAGTTGTTTCTGTGATGTGGGTCACGTGCTGTGATGAGATACCTTAACTGCCAGGAGAAAGCAAACTGAGCTGTCATTTTACACCTCTAAGCACTTCCAAAAAAACCAGCCTCACTAGGGTGGCATGGCAGGATCACTCTCATTGCAGGTCTGGTTTTGTCAGTGACTTCTTATTTTATACACTAGTCTGTAAGCCTTGCTCAAAATGTGTTAGAAGTTGAAATCTGCACTTCCTCATATTTAATTAATTTTTTTTTTTCTTTTTTAAGAGCACAGATGTGAGGTTAACCTCTTGATACCTGTGCTAACTTCCTCACCTTATTGTTATTCCTGTGGGAAATAATTTTATCGTGATTCAGACTGCAATTGAGAAGAAGCTTTAAATACCTGGAGTATTTAACTCCTAATAAATAGTATTTATATGAGAGGAGTTACTAGGCATGACTGGGTGAGGTTAAAATCCCTATTTTCACAAATGACAAAAGGAAGTTGATAGTTAAATTATTGAGGTAAATTATAAATTATATCTATAGTTGGAGGAGAAATAAAGACTGTCCTATAATGCCAAAGTAAGAATCCCAAATAGTGGTCAGCATAAAGCCAAAACAGAGCTCATTTGCAGGTAGATTCATGTCCTCCCAGTGTGAACAGTGTTTGAGTCTTGGGTTTGAATTTTGGGGTTTTTTTTTGGATAATGACCCTCTTTTATGATCTGCTTTTTATTTTGCATATTTGTTTGCAGTGATGCTATCTCCATCTGTGTTGCAAAGCTCACTTTTCTGCAGCTTCTCTGTGATTTCCCAGCTGTCCTGTTATTTCCCACCTCATGCTTTTCTTTTCAGCTGAACCTTATTCACAGTGAAATCAGTAATTTAGCCGGCTTCGAGGTGGAGGCCATTATCAATCCTACCAATGCTGACATTGACCTTAAAGATGACCTAGGTAAATGGGGCATGGGTTGACACAACTAACGGTCACATGGAGATTATGGAACCCAGAATTTACTCTCTAGGGCTTCATACATTTTAATAAGAGCAGAAATTCCAATCTTGCAGGATCTGTTTTGTTGGAGAACCATATTCAAAAAGCTCTTTTCACCAAATCTGAATACTTGCAGGTGTTTGATAGTCTTCAAGTTGATTTCAGTTAAATCAAATTATTTAAATTCTTTTCCATAATGATCATATGTGACTGTTAGCTACTTTGGGGGGTTTCTTACTTGGATACTTTGAGGACTAAAATACTTTTTTGTCAGGTTGTTTTCAAAATAAGCAGTTTCTCCATTCTAACTACAGTCTCAAGAGTTTTTTTCTGAAACTCAGATTAGGCACCAGTCTTTGAAAGAGGCGTGATGAAATAATCAGCCATCCCCAAAGCTTTCCTACCTTGATCTTACGTTTAATTCAGTCAAATCATTTGTTTCCATTATGCTTCAATTACTCCTTGTCACTTTCATATTCAGGTGAAAACAAATACTGATATTACACCAACACTGAACTTGGTGGTGTAGCTACTACCACAGGTGGTGTATCACTTTTAAAGCTTCTGTCTTCTTTGATTGAAAAAAAAAACCAGATGGAATAATAATCCTTCTTCAACAAAAGTAATAGAAAATATAACTTCTATTCATTATCTACTGTCTCACCTTCTTATTTGATTGTACCTGCTGCTGTCTTTTTTAAAAACTTCCTCAATGGAATGCAACCCCTAATTCTGCCACTGCATTTCTTTTGGGAATGCACAGGTATAATTTAACAAGAAAAATATTTAAGAAGGCTAATTTTTAAATCAGGCTTTTCAGAAATGTGTCTCAGCCATCCCAACCCATAAGCAGCAAATATGCCTTTTAAAATATAAGATCAATCATTTACATTTTTTTAGACAAATTCTTTACAGCCCTGCCTGCAAATACATGGTTTCCTCCGCATGAAGGAGACTGTAATCTTTAGAAATAAAGTGATGAATTGCTCTACAAATAACTGTTAGTGCCCGTCAGCTTATTAATGCTGACAAAATGGAGAAACTAGTTATTTTGTTTGGCTTGATGATCCTGAATTTCTTTTTTTTTAAACAGATTCCGTATTTTAGTGTCATGCTCTGTGGGGAACTGGTTGTTCTAGGTTTCTGCAAAGTGCAATGGGGTATTAGCTGGTTTTAAAACTTTGGAAATTCTCGTGTGATTGCTCTGACTTGTCATTTTAATATTTATTTGATCATGTCATACTCAAGATCCTCCTCCTGTTCCCTACACCCCTTTCTCTACACACACCTGCACACACAACTCAGCATACTCCTTTGGCGCAAGGTTTGGAGATGTAAAGGTAGGAAAAACTATGGACGTTGGTACATGTGTAAATGTAGAGCCTGTGCTGGGTCTCTGTCCAACGTGGTTGATATACATCTGTTTACCTGTTGTAGTTGCAAGTTGTACAGGCTGACATTGCCACGATCGACAGTGATGCTGTCGTTCACCCGACAAACTCTGACTTCTACACCGGTGGTGAAGTAGGTAATGGCAAGTTCAGTGCTGCCGAGTTTGTATGTGTGTGCATGGTCAATCAGCAGCCACAAGCTTGTTGTAGCTATGCAGATCTGCATTCATTTCTCACTTCCAGCAGTCCTGACTGATAATGAAAAGAAAGGAATACGTGCCAACTCAGTAGGCCTTTTTGATTTTTAGCACCAAACCAAACTTTCAGAAGTAACAATGGAATGCCAAAATTTGAAGTGCAGGAGTTCAGTGCAGGCATGTGATCAGGTTCCACATGGTTTGTTTGACAGCTCAAACACCTGTACTGAATACGGTTTGAGACCTGATCCTTTAGATGTCTGACCAGTTCCAGTACCCCCTCTCCAGGCCAAGTTTCAGATGTTCACATCTGACATGCTGGATCTAGCCCCAACTCTTCCCTTTGGTTTTCATATTTTACTCCATGGACCAATGACCTTTCTGGCCCTGCTCAGTGGTCCTCATGCCCGCAAGCACACAGCTCGTGGTGCTACCCAGGTTTTTTAGGTCATCTAAGCTGCACGTAGGAGAGGAAACGTGACAGATATCTTAATTCAGCATCTTGAGTGTCCCCTGAGTAACTCTTACCTTGGTAACACCCCTCTCTGCCTACAGTACTTTGAGGATTTTGTAAAAGAGCAAGAGCAGCAGCACTTTAACTGAGCTGCTTTGGTAATTTGAGAAGACAAATCAGATTTTGGGCTGAATACAGCAGTTGCTGGTAAGGGTGATGACACACCCCACTTAAAAAATTAAAATTTTTGCCCAATTCCAGCCTCTGACCTTAACCACATAGTTTCTGGGCAAACTGCCTCCCTCCATGCCCAAGGCCAAGGCTCAGTACTGGCTCAGAGGTATCGGTGTCCTGCTGCAGGGCTGGTGTGTCCTACACCACCTGCTTTGGCTCACATGCAGGTGAATGTAGCTCTGTATAGACAGTTGGAGAAGGAAGAGCTGTGACTTGGCTAAACATCACGCAGAGACATTCAAAGTATCATAAATACCTGTATCTGCTTCTAAAGTCTGTCAGACTCGTGTAGCTAATGTGCTTGTTTCCTCCCCTTTGACAAAGAAATGCTTTGCTACTCTAGAAAGAAAATTGTCTCTCAAATCTCCACTGCTCATTCCTTAGTTTAGGTTCCTGTTGCATCTGACTGCTGTAAGAAAGAATAGAAGTGCACAAATGCTTAGCTTCCAATGATTAACTTTTACCCATCTAAATTTTTTTTCGTTGTTGTTGGTTTTTTTCCCTAACAATTTAAATGTACTGGGGGCTTATCCTGAGAATTATACAGCCTAAATTTCTGCTAACGCTGTTTTCAACACTGATACCAATGCCTGCTTGGAAAGCATGAGATAATGACCTTATTCTCATGGGAGTGACACATATTTATGCCTGTGAGCAAATATGCTACTAACCTTGAAGCTGTGAAGCAAGACTTCCATCAAGAAACGTGCTAGTGTAGTGGAAAATGGTTAAATACAGTATGTCCTTTCCTAGATTAAGCTAATGTACAACAGAGTTCTGTAGTACAATTTCAATGTAAATCCTCACTGTTAACCAGACAAAGAATATAATTGAGAAGTAAATGCAGAAAGCCTCACTGATTCATACCAAACCAGACTTTTGTTCTTCTTTCTAACAGATTTGCAAGAGGACAGCACAGTGAAATAAACTGACAGGGTTGTTCATTGCTTTTAATTATAAATTAATTCCCAGTAGAAGGGAAAAAGCTGATCCTTCTGGATTGAATTAAACCAAACTAGGCTAAACTCCATTAAATGTACAACAGCTTTGCAATGACAAAGAAATGACCTTCTTAATAGATCTTTTCTGTTCCTAGGTTCTGCACAAGGCTTAATTATGTTTCCCCTTGAAACAAGAGAAAATAAGGATTATGAATGTCATGGGTTTTAGGACTGATCTGAGTTCGGACTCAGGGGGAACATAGCTGGAATATAGACAAATATAAATAGGAATGATCCAGGAATACACACAAGAAGAACATAACTGAAACAGAAGACTTGTTTCCTTCCCTCCCCATCCTTTCTTGGGGTGATTTTGTAAGACCCTGGTGCCAGCCCTGTCTGTCAGCAAAGGGCGTGGTGTGTCCTGCACATCACTGCCTTTCAAGGGCACCTCAGTTCTGGGGTGGCTCTCCTTTCCTAGCATGCTTTTGCTGCTATAAATAAAGCCTTTACTGTCTTTCCTAAGGTATTTGTAAGATGGTTGCACACATGGTTGCACGAGGACAGATAAATTTGAGTTTCAGAAAATTCCTAGTGAGGAGTTTGTCTGAATAAACTTAGACCAAAGTATTATTAAAAAAAAAAAAAAGCTTAAATGAGAACAAAAAGCAAATTACACATTGACCTACATAGTCTGACCTTGCAATCCAGCTTTTGGTAAACACCCATTAAGAACTGGTTGTGAAAAAAGCAAAAGAAAAGACAGTTTTTCTCATTGTCCTCAGCTTTTATACCCTGAGAGCAATAAACTGCCAACAGCAAAACAGACAGGGTCACAGAGTCAGGATTTGAATGAACAAATAAATGCATTGTTTTCAACTTTTCATCTGCATTTTAGAAGAAATTTAGCAATGGTGTCAAAACAAAAGCATCTTGCAGATCTCTTAGTTTTTGGAGCTATAACCCTATTTAGTAAACTGAATCTTGGAGGAGGGGCTCTGCTTCCTTGAGCATACAGTATGTGCACTTCCATCAGAAAATGTGGTGTTTCTTTCTTCATCAGTGGAAGTAAGGGTTTTCACCAAATGAATGCCTACATCTTTAGAGATCATAGTTCTGAATTTTTGGAAATCAGTTTTCAAAGTAATATCTCAAATCAGAGCCTGTATGATATCACTGCTTTTTACTTATTGACCTTTATAATTAATATGCACAGTGCAAAATTCTGTGGGATGCTTATGTAGTTAGGAAAATGCTTTTTGGGGCTATTTTTGTTTTCTTTTTTTAATATTAATATTTAAAACTAGAGCTGCAAAATAAGATCTAAACCATTTAGTGATGGACTGCCTTTGGAAACAGCATACCTTTTGGTTACCCTGAAACACTGCACAGCTCTTCTCCTCCCAGAATGACTTTGTCCAGCTCCTTAGTTGTAGTTAGAGAAGTTCATTGGAGGAATATGTTCCTTAGAGATTCTCCTGATTTCTGAGGCTCTTCCTCTTGGTTAAAGGTGGCTCAACAAGCTGGGCAGTTACCAAGTAAAGCAGCCCGCTGCATTCACGAGACTGTTTCATTCCTGGTGCCACCTGTTGGGGTCAGGGACCAAGATCAGGTGAGTTTCAAATTCTTATTGTGGCAAATGGCTCTTTAAAAGAATTTGTAAGAGAAGAGGGGATATGAATCTTAGGGGAAGGAATTATGAACCTTCAACCACTCTTGAACTAGCACATTCTTCTGGAACATTTCACACTAGCAGACGCTCATGATAAGGAAGGAGGTAGGGATGTCATGTCAGATGTTTTGACATTAAAATCAGAGTCTGAGAATGTTAGCCAGGGATGCCAGTGCCAAGGTTTTGGGTTGTTAGGGTTGTCTTTCTTTGGTTTTTTTCTTTCTGTTGTCGTTGTTGTTCTTCTTTAATGAGTAGCTAACCCTGAAGTCCCAAAAGGTTTAGATCTTACTTTGCAGTCCCCCCCAAAAAATGAAAATGTTTGGGCAGAAAACTTTAGAGTGATGTAATTAAAAAAAAAAACAAAAACAAACAAATGATGATTCACTTGTCTGCTGTGGAAACCTGGGATTAGAGGATTAAAATACCAATTCTCTGTTCAGGAAGCACTTTGGAAAAGAAAGGAGGCAAGGAGTTTGTGGAAGCTGTCATTGAGCTTCGCAAAAAGAACGGACCCTTGGACATAGCTGGAGGTGAGGCTCTGCACTTCGGAAACCTGCACACCAACTGGGGGGGTGGGGTGGCTGTTCCTGCTGGCTGCAGGCAACTTTTTATGGGCTAAAAGATAATCCATGTTTTCCAAAGTTAAAATATGCACATTGCGTCTGAAGTAGCCTTGATCAAAGCAGCTGGGAGGTGGTGGAGTGATGTAATACAGCAATTAAAAGCAGGCTGGTCACAGGTAGGTGCACACACAGGGAATGCTGATTATAAGGGCACAGTTCAGCAAAGCAATTAATGAGGTGCTTATTTTTCAAAACAGTGGAGTCCAAACTCTGTTAAACATCTGCTGTGCTGAAATGCCCCTGACTTTCACTGAACTTAAGCATGCGCTTAAATTTAAGCATCTGCTTGGGTAATTCGTTTAAGCAGTGCCAAAATCATCACTATAAAAACTTAGGGCTTTTTGATGCCTGGTTATCAAAATTTCTGCAATATCTGAGGAAAATCTACTGTATAAGTAATAAAGTTTGGTCATGGCGATATATAATTTTACACCATCTGTGAAATTGCTGATACGTGTTGTTCATATAGAAGGCTGAGTCTGCCATCTGTGTTTATGCTATAAAAATAAATACAGTTTGTGCAGTTTTGTAAACGAATTCTAGCTGAAGCTGAAGGGGAGATACAAGACTTCAGCTCTGACAGGAAAAAATTACAGCTGTTTACTTCTAGGACTTAATACTTTGGGGTTTTCCCTTGTTTTTTGAAATCTGTAATCAGTTTTTCTTGGAATTCTTCTGCAAAAACATGTATGATCAATTACTTTTTTTTTTTTTCTTCTGTACAATATTCCTTATTATCCCAAACCAAACAGGTACCAAATAGGTTACAAGTTGGAGAGCAAAGGTTATGTCTATGGTTCTCTGTTTCTTACTTTCCCTTTCAGAGCATTTTGCATTTGAAGTAAGGGGACAACTGCTTTTGGTAATTAACAGTTGTCCTCAACACAGTCCTGATGAGTTCATTAATCAGTACCCTAGAAAACACTCCCTCAGAAATATTAAAGTTTGTGAGGAGTATCAATACAGTATTTTATTCCTTCAGGATGAAGTTATTACCCACATTTCCCATCCGAATAGAGTTATATCGGGTGCTTTTGATAGATTTTTCATGGAGTTGTGATGCATTCTAAATCTGCCAAAATTTAAGTTGCACGTTATGACAAGTTAACATTCTCTAGCACTGAGGCTTTTCAACATGGTGAGACTGCAAACTCATAAGAACATAAATGCTTGAGCTTCCATTGTCCTTCCAAATGTTACTCTTCCAACTAACCTCCAGTCAGACTGCCACGTGACAGTCTTTTTTCCTCTTTCCTGCAGCAGCCATAGGATAGTATCCATATGTGATGAATGTGCTTCCAAGAATCACTTCTGCAATACTAAAACAACAGCACGTAAACATTCCAGAAGGGAGTAGAGGATTTCTGGCCTCTACACACCTTTACAAACTTGCTCTCTGTGAAAATTCAGTCTATGCTCTTGTGAGACACTTTTTTCTAGCTCTTTTTCCTCTCAACTTGTGATTAGGGTGTTTTTCTTTTCCACCTTTTTTATTTAAAAAACCCACAAATCAAAGTTACGAATTTCTAATTGCAACCACAGACCTATGTGTTCAGAAATGGCAGTGATCCTCTTACCTTGTTTTGTGGCAGGCAGGCTCTGTTGTTGCATCATCTCAGCCCTCAGAGACCCATGGGAGTATTGTGATGATAATATATGATTAGAATATTAAAAATGCTCCTTCATTTCCTTGTACACACAAGGCACTTCCTGTTGGTATAGAAACAGTGTGAATTAAACACTGTGAATCTATGAAAGCATCCTCTCCAACTGCCTGACAAGAATGTGATGAAAGAGAAATTAAAACCAGTGTTGTTCAAGTGGTCTTGCATGACCCATGCACAAAAAAGCACAAATAAGCCTGAGCCCAAAACCTTGAGATCACACAAAATGCCATCTTTACAGTTACTCAGAAACAAAGCTGGAAATAAAGCAAAAGTCTTAATTTACCTCTTTTCCAGCCTTTCTTACCTCTCTTCAGAGTGACCTGATCCTGTGGGGACTGTAATGTGACCAGCAGCTTGCTAAACAAACTGTATTTAGCCGGAGTAGATGAAGGTTACACAAGTTACACAAGTTACACAAGTCATAACTCTGTGCAACTGTCCAGCATCCTGATATTTACTGTAGCTCTGCAATAAATTGAACCAAAGCAAGATCATCCCTGGAAGGAGTTTATGCCCTAAGAGATGACTGCCTTCTTATGCCTTACACAAGTTTGCACAGTCCCCAGTACAAATGTGTTTCCTTTGATGTCAGCCATGAATTCTTGCTCTCTCTAAAATAAGCTCGATTATAGCTACGAGTTATAAATTACTACAGCAAAGTGCAGCTGGAAATGGAAAACACACAGTCTCTGTAATCATGTTGTTATATTTTAATGCTGTGTGATTTGTAATCTAAACCAGGGGCTGTATGAATGTTTGTCAGTTGTTTGGGATTTTAATCACGCATGCACTCTTTTAATTCCGAGGAGAGGAAAGCAATTATGTTTCACTTTGGGTTCTTACTAGCTGTTGTCAGTGCTGGCCATGGATTGCCTGCAAAATTTGTGATCCACTGTAACAGCCCAGGCTGGGGCTCAGACAAATGCGAGGAGCTGCTGGAGAAGACGGTGAAGAACTGCTTGGCGCTGGCTGATGAAAAGAAGCTGAAGTCTATTGCCTTCCCTTCAATTGGCAGTGGCAGGTAAGGCTGTTACACAAACCCCCTGCTTGATGCCAAATAGGTCACCTTTTCTAAGTGCTATTGCAGGTGTTCCAGGCTTTTTCTCAGGTACAAAACCTGTTGCCACAACACTGACTTTATTCCCCTTCGTTCAGATCAGTTCCCTAAATGAAATGTTGCTTCTATGTTCATTCGAGCTGTGCGTGGATCTGCAGCATCCTCCTTGTTCTGGTTTGGGCTTGTCAGGGTTTGACACACCTTAATACTACTAATTCAGCTTGTAGGGATTCCTGCAGAGTCCTAATTTTATCCTAATCTAACCTAGTGTGTGCAAATAGGTTAAAGTGCATATAACAAACTTTTTAATAGGATGGCCAGAAGACGTGGCTTAATATTCATTTAAGCAGCAAATCTGATGTGCCTCCATTGCAGGATTTGCAGAGTCACTTGAAGCTTTCACCCAAAATTTGTAAGCTGAATTCCATGCAGTTTACATCATGGGGCTCTTTCAGGAAAAGGCCTTAAAAGCCTTTTCCAATGTCTTTGAAAGAAAAAAAAACTAAAGTTAAGTTCCTCTGGTATTGTACAGGATGCTCAGTGCCTTTGAAAGCTGGATCATGTTCTTAAGAGCCTGGATATGGGATATGATTTTAATCGGAGGCTCCTGGATTTGGGAAGAGAGGTCTAGAACACTTGGCCCAGAACAATGGCTCAGTATGAAGACCTGATTAGACCAAATTTAGGCTGAATTACACAGTTGTGTATTTAACTCTGGACAACTGCCCCTTTGGAATGTGCCAGGAAAGAAGGTGGCCAATGCACAGCAAGAATATTCTTCCCATTGTGCCATGTTGCAACACTAGATTAATTCCCTCATACTCTGTGGGTTAGGGCAGGAAGTGAATGACAATATTACAAGTTTCACTAGGCTAGTAAATTTAGGTGACTTGCATCAGACAAAGCTCTAAATAAGGCTGATTTCTGTGGGTGTCATTTTAAGGAGGTAACATGAGCAAACTATATGGAATGATAGGAAAATATAGCAGAGGGTCCATGCTAACGTGTCGAATTAGCTGTCAGGTTCACAGGTTAGTCAGTACAAAGAGAAACTCTGAGCTGCTCTTTAGGAGAAGCTGTGTTCCTCCACAGACTGGAGAGTGGCTGTGGAACTGGTTACATAGGTGCCTGAAGCAAGACTGTGAAGTATCTTTGCTGAGCCCTTGTTGTGAAGTGGTTGCTTGGTATTGGAAGATGGTGAAACCCTGAATAATCATGAGATTCACATTGTGTTTTGAAATCTGGTTACTGACAGGCAGGATCTGTGGCTTAGCTCTCAACGTGGCATATGCATGTCATACTCACTCCAGCCAGCTGAAGTGGTGCCTTGGAAAGATGGAGAGGGATCCAACAGGCCTTGACAAATAGATGAGGCTTTATATTTTCCCTTTTTTTTCTTAATTAGAGATACTCAAGCATAAATCAATTTTGGAAAGAACTGAATATGTTCTGACAACGCTCTTTACTTGTTTTTATGAAGTCAGAGGCGTTAAAAAACCCCTAAAAGTAAAGCTTTGAAAGGCAACAACTGCCAAAGACACCACATGTATGCAGCTGTTCAAGTACAGACATCTGTCAAGCAGACATCACCCAATAAACCCACATAAACAGTTTAATTCTCTTTTATAGTGAAGGAATAGGATTACATGAGGGCAGTTCAAATAAATCACAAGGGGAAATAAAATAGCATGCTTTTAGCATTCAGTAGGCCAGATGCTCAGCTCCAGCCAGTGTGTGGAGAGCACAAGGTGGGTGCTGTACAGAGGTAGTCTGGAGCTCAGTCTGGTAGGGCCAGCAGGAGAACAGGGCAAGGAGAGGTAGGGATTGAACATAAGATCATCCTGAGAGTAAAGATCTCATTCAGAGGCTCTGGCTTTGATCTGAATTGACACTGGCTTGGCTAAAGTCTCAAAACTGCCTTTTCACAAGAATTTAACTCAGGCCTGTGGATCAATGCAAGAGGCTTCTGTTTCTTGTAGCCCACACGTGGCCATTGGGCCAGCATCTTTCTTCTGATTTTTTTCTGCTCTACTTTCCTTTCTTTTAAGAGAGTGGTCCTAAAGAATTCACCTTAGTCAGCTTCCCTTTGTGCTGCTGCCTCCCTTTGACCAGGGCTGCTGCTTTTTCATTTGTCCCATGCCCTCCCTGCCTTGTATGACTTCAGTGTCCCCTGTGAGCAGTTCAGAAACAGTGTATACCCTGATTTTGATGCTGGCCTGCATGACAATTCCTGCTCAGGGGCATCCTCAGAGATCTGTTCAATATATGCCAGGATGCAGCATCCATAAGGAACTAGCAAGTGATCAGACGTGGAGGCACACTGAGTCTGTGTCTTTTTCTCCACATAAGCTGACAGGAGGAAGTAGTTCCTCTGTCAAAACTGATCTCAGCTGATTTATGTTTCACTCAGCTGACTCTCCCTGACCAGCTCATATGGCTTGGGAAGAGTAGGGTTTTTTTCACAATGCTGTTTCCTTTTCTTTAGTAAAAAATAAAAAGTAGTAAAAAAATTGGTCATTTTCAGAAAAGAAAGAAACAGCACAAACTATTTCATGTCATCATCACTGAAATATCACGAACATTACCTTTGGACAGCAGGTATAATATCACATTAGAGGCAGCACTACATCAGAATTGCTCTCAGGCTGGATTTTATGGCAGGGTAATGTGCACTAAGCAGGCCATGACACAGGCAGTTGCCTTTCTCATTTTGTGTCTTGCAGCCTGTAATGAGAGAGAGAGTACAACAGTGCTTTATTATCAGGGTTGGATGTCCCAGTGAGCACGTGGAGTTGCAGCTGGCAGTGCCAGAGGTGAATTTAACCCAGCTTCTTGAAGTTGCTGAGGAACTCTGAGAAACTTAGCCATCTGTGGAATCTGTAGATTAGTAGTAGTATTAATACTACACACTTTGTAATGGGGGTATTGACTATTGTGTATTCTTAAGTGCATGTCAGGCAACCAGGTGGTGTTCAGCGGGCTCTTTCAAGTTATATTTGGGTCCTTCTTGTGACAGAGTGGACATGTCCCATCACCTGCAAGCTGCAGTGCACTTCCTGCAGCTCAGGGAGGGCTCAGACCTTGGCCTGAGCAAAGCTTAGGCCACACTCAAAGTGGTTACTGGGTGTCATTTCAGGAGTTTGCCATGACCTGTAAAACTAACAGTTCAGGTCATGGCTTTGTTCAGACTGTTTTATTTGTGCTTGACCTGTTTTCAGATTAGATGAAGCTTTCTGACAAGGGCTGCTAGATAAAAATATGAAAAGGCTTGTAAGAAGGGTTCCCAGATGAGGCACTGAGCTTTGACATTCAGCCCCTGCAGGGTTTTGTCATCTGAGAAAGCAGCAAGGTTTGGTTTGTTTGTCTGTGGCTTCTCCAGAAGAAAGGATTAGGAACCTCTTCTTTAAGGCATTGCTAGAGGAGTAGAAGGGCCTCTGGTTTTCAGATCTCTCTGGTTGATACCAAGCAGATGTCTTTCAGATATTTTTCTTATGACTGTACTTAGATTGAATTAGTCTGTAATCCTAAGTATGTAAGGAGTGTTGGGAAGTGTTGCTGAGGCTGGCTTAGAAAAGCCATCAAGACCTTTAAGTTTGCCCTCAGACCTGCCACAGCCACTTTGACTTCCCAAACTCAGTGAAGTTATACTGAGCCCATCTGGACCCAGGAGAGAAGACTTGATCCCCTCCACTTTTTTGTAGCACTTTTGAAAGAATATAAGGGTGCTGCTAGTGTTGTTTCTTACTACCAAACTCCTGCAACTCAGTCTCTCTCTCTTTCCAGTTTGCAGCAAGGCTGTACAAAAAACTTCTAAAAATCATGTGCAATTATTAACCACTGATACTGGTAAATCCCTTTTTTCCTTTGTGTTGTTTTCATGCTTCATTTTCTATATCAAGTTCTCTACCCCTTTGAATTTTTCTTTGATGGTTGGTTTGCTTTTGGGACAGGTTTGACTCTGCAACTCTCTCTTACCACGTGTGTTGTTTCCCTGAATGTTTCAGGCTAACTGACCCCTGGTTTACTTCTCTGTTAAATGAGAATAATTGACCCATTAATGTGTGTGGACTCTGTATTCATATTTTGGGAATGCTTTTCTTCTGTTTCAACATTCTAAGTCGTGCCTAAACAAACACATTTGTAACTTCTAATTCAGACTGTAAACACTGGCTTTGGAACTTTATTTACCATGCTGGGGTAGAGAAAAGATGAGGTTCCCTGCAAGGTTATACCATCAAAATCTTGTTCAGCAAGTCCTGATTTTTTTTCTTTCTTGTTTTGTCTCACCTTCCAGAAATGGCTTCCCAAAGCAAACGGCTGCTCAGCTGATCCTGAAAGCCATCTCCAGCTATTTTGTGTCAACAATGTCCTCTTCAATCAAGACAGTGTACTTCGTGCTCTTTGACAGTGAGAGTATAGGGATATACGTGCAGGAAATGGCCAAACTAGATGCCAACTAAGCCTAGAAAGCTCCAGTACCAGACCCCTCTTCTGCCCATTGTTCTCCCCAAATCCAAACTCGTTGTGACGCAGAGCATCCCTTATTTTAAATTTTGCTCATCTAGGGGAATAAAGGTGGGGGTTTTGTTTTGTTTTGGGGTTTTGTTTGTTTTGGGTTTACTTTCTGAAATGTTTTCTGTTGGCACTGATAGTTGGCATTACTGCTGTTAATGCACTGTATACCAGGCATTGTCTGAACTTAGTGTAATCTAGGAGATTTTATAGTTTTATTTTAATGAAGTATGAACTGCAGCAGAAACCCGTTAGGAGTATGTAGTCTTTTACTTGTGAAAGAAACAGGCCGACCCTATTTTGTAACTGTGTTGTGGTGCTTTATCAATACATCGAGTGGCGTTCCTTTCATTTTTTAAAAGAACAGATGCTATAAACCTAATTTGTGTTTGTTTATTGTCTTAATGATAAATCTGTAAGAAAAAAAAAAAATACACAAACCCTGTTGTCCTTAATTATATTTACAATTTTGAAATGGTGTGAACTGATTTAGTAAAATGTTTGAACTGGTGCTATTGGTGTACTTGAATTACATTTTCCCCTTAAGCCTTCATTTTCTAAACGCTGAACAGTTAGCTGTGAGAGAGATGCTAAAACACCAGATCTAAACCAGCACTCTGGAAACACGTTTGGAGATGCTGGCCTCTTACCTGTGCTGGCTGGATGTGCATGTGCCCAGTGACACTCAGATCATTTTCCAGTTCAGCATTCAGTCTTTGCTGTTGGTGGTTCAGATTCTGACTTCATTGGCTGTTCAGTTTGGGAGGGTGAAGCCTTTTAGATCAACCAAGGCCTAGAATTTTTTTAAGTAGTTCCAGCCATTTAATATTGGCTTGTTTGAATCCATTTTTGTATTTTTTTCCAAATGTTTATGAGCTCAGTTTGTATTGGTTGCCATATCATTTGCACAGCTGAAATCCATACCAACAGAAACCTTTATTTCTCCACTTGGAGAAATAAGAGGTTGGGTATTCAAAAGCTGTTACCTGTGATGCTTGCTCTGAAAAGAAAACTCCTTGGAGTCTTTAGCCTGCTTTCTAGGTAGCAGGCATACAATTTCCATCTCTGCTGAAAGCATCGTTTGCTTCACATCCATTCTAGATTGATCCAGAGTGCTGACTGGACCAAACCTGACTGACTTTTCCAATTATTAAAAGGTGTAGCTTAAGCTCCTGCAAGAGTTTGGGTTCTTTTTTGTTTCCTTTTTTTATTATTATTTATTTATTTTTATGTGTGTGTGTGTGTAGAAATCGAGATACTTGCAACACTTAAGTAGACTCCTGTAGAGGAACAACAGAAGACAAAACTAAAAATACCAATGCTATTCTAAACACACACCCAAAGTTAAAAGGAAGAGGGTATCTTAATTTTGTCTCAAATTTGTAAGGTGTTGGACCATGCTATGGGCTCAAATTTAATATTTTTTAAATGTCCAAAATGCACCCGGTATCATTCTTCAAAGACAGCAGCTAAGAGGCAATAAATGAAACAAGATGCAGTACATTCACATTTAATCCTAAATCCTGTGCTGCTGCTTTTGCATCGATTCCTGCAGTGGAAGAAAACTGAAGCTGCACTTCCCACAAATTTCACTAGGTGACACTAAAAGGACTGAAAAATAGAATAAAGCCTGAACGAGCGGGTACCTGAGGAAACTGCAAGAATGTCCTTAAGGGTTTTTTGGCAGAAATTTAACACAGAAGAATATGCACTTCCTGCTGTGAGCACTGATTCCATCTTCTCCATCTCTTTGAATTGGGGAGTCTGTATAAAGTCTCATTCTTTTTTTAAAGTATCAACATTCTAATGTCAGTAATAAAGTGTTTGTCCACAAGTATTCTCAAAGCAGCTAAAAGTAAAACCTCCAAGAGCATTTAATAACTCTGCCTTTTACACTGTTACACCATACTGGAAGGGGCAACTTCTGTCTTTCAACATCCCATCTGCCTGTTTAAATAGCTCTGCTGGTTTCACTGGGATTCCCATGATGTGCCAGTTGCTTTGTTCAGGTCCTTTTACAAAAAAAGGGCCATGAGCAGGAAACATGCTCAGATCCTCTTTCTCAGCATTCCTTTCAAAGCTCACCAACCCCCCGTGTGGCCAGAGAACTCTGTGATTCTGTTGCTTTGACCCAGCCTCTTCCACCAATGACCCTGTACTGGTCCCCAGCACACTTGCAGCAAGGTGAGTCTGCCTGAAGGAGGAGGGAGCCTCTGTCAGTGTCCACCCACCTCTCCTGCAGCCTGAAGAACACACACTGAGCTTCTGAAATCCAGCAACTTCTTTCAGCAAAGCCAGAGATCCCAGAACAAGCTTGAACTCAGCCACACGAGGCAGCCCAAGTAGATGATGGCAGATATTCAAGAACCTAAAAAGTAACCTATCAGGTTACATGCCTAACAAGAAAAACAGGAGAAGAAATCCCTGCTAAGGTGTGCACCACAGCCAGGATGGTACTTTGGGAATCTCCCTGTCATTTTCCTTGTTGGAGTTTAATGTGCAAGCTCCAGTTGCAAAAAAAAAAAAGGTAAATGAATCACATTTTGGAAAGTTCTCATATGGAAAACCTCAGTGAAAGTGCTTTTAGAGCTTGGTCTCTTATTTGCAAGTCCATTATGGCTCTTACCTGAAAGCAACAGTTAAAATAGACAGTTTCTCTTTAGCTGGTTCAGTGCTTTAAAAGGTTAAAAGCATTTTGTGACCACCAGCATTTTCAGTTCACTGCTTCAAATCCTGCTTTCAACCTGCTTTCACTGCTTCAAATCCTGCTTTCAACCAAGGTTCTGCTTTTGGCCCACTGCTTTTTGGCCAATTTTTCCACAGTACAAGGGAAAATTCGTTGTGATATTGTCCATAGGGTGCACCAAATTGTGTAACTTTACAAGTTCCCTCTGATTTTACAGCCTATCCTCCTTCAGAAGCTTTTGTCATTCTAAGCTGTCAGCCTGGATGATTTTTGAGCATGTATAAAGTGTGGATATAGATAGAGATATATACATACCCAATTATCCTGCCCCTTCATGGTCAGGTTGCCAGGCTGGTTTATAGCTGCAATTGGCTGGTGACAGCAGTGTTACTGTGTCATGGAGAGGAAGAAAGCAAAAATGCAAGTTTGGGGTCATTCCCCTCAGTCCCATAAAAAGAGGAAGAGTTTGTAATTGCACTGTACCTCATCTGCCTCTTTGAATCCTTGTTGCCTGAAATCTTTTTTTTTTTTAAATCCTGAAAAATGGGAGCAATGAATGAAGTCCGTGTAAAGTTTACTTTTCTAAAACAGTTTGGGAAAGGTAAATTATTTGCTAGTGGTATCACAGATGTATCTTCTGGATGGCTGGTGTGCTGATGAACAGGTTGAACTTTGAGTGTCACGTTACATTCCTCTGAAATCAGCCCTCCGTACTTCACTATTAATTTAAGGTTCAGTAACAAATCCTTCTGCTTTTCCTTCAGCTCTTTTATGGATGTCAATTTTTGGAAGTCTGGGCTTAGCATTTTGGCCAGTTCCGAGGTACACCAGGGTAAAAGTAAGGTGGCTGAGTTAGGACAAGCCCCAACAGGAGGTACAGAAATACGGTGAAGCGTGTCCCCTCTTCTCCTCTCCACTTGCAGCCTTCCCTACCCTGGGGCTCACGTCCATCCTTAAACTTCACTATCACAACCTCATCTGCCCTGGGTAAAGACAGCCCTGCTGGCAAGGTTGTACTGGAAGGATGAGGTCCTCTTTTCTGGCCGTTAGGACACGCCAATATTTTACAGCAATTTAAAAGAGACATCTGACATCTGCCAAGAGCAGTGGGTTTCCTTGTAATGCTCTATTTAGCTGGTTATTTCCAGATTATGTTGGATTTCCAATTGCTACATGTACATTTTCAAAGCAATGCCTGCAGCTAGCATCTTTAAGTGCCATTATAACCTCAAACATCAGGTGGAAGACCCACAAGGATGTTACTTTCCAAGCCCACACTCAGTTGCTCCTGTACATTTTTTTCCCCAGGTATTGATAATTTTTCCCACAGACTAATTAGCACCCCAATCATCTATTAAATGGCATCTCTGCTACAGCTAGAGAGGGCATTGTCTAGGCTCCCTCTACACTCTCATGTTGCAGAAATAACAATGCACAGCATGGTAATGAATGCACCAATGGGACAGTGTCAAAACGTCTGTTCTCCAGAGATTCGTCCAAAACACCAGTACAAGGTTGTATCATAATTATAAAATGTCATTCAAGGGCTCATTAGAAGCAGTATCAACATACTGATAAGCGTAATATGGAAATATAAAAAGCTGGATATTAATAGCAAGATAGAAGAGCTTGGAATTTTTCCAAACACGCTAAGGAAGAGTCAGTAGAATGGCTGCGTGTTTGCTCAAGTGTGAAGAGTGGGATTAGACTCATTAGGTGTGACCAAAGCATTTTTCCAAATGCTTTTTTCTGTAAAAAGCAACATCAGGAATCTTTCTGTTTGTAAACTCTCCAAAAACTACATTACACACATGGAGTAGTTTGAGATTAATAGTTCAGAGAAAGTAGCCCAGAAGGATTATAATAAAACACAAACATAAGTACCATAAACAGGCTGAAACAGCATCAGCCAAAGAGGCAAAAGTTTGCAGAAAAATAAGGCTCCAATTTTCCAGCATTCATTAACACTAAGTTTTTGTGAGCTCCCTTCACCTTGATCCTAGCTGAAATTGGGGTTTTGAGCCTGAAAAACATTGACAGGAGTTGCAGGTGCCTGGGTACTTGAAGATCAGGTCTGCAGGCTGTAGTAACTAGCCATACATGCTGCTCTACAGTGTTTGAAAGAGGACAGTAATGCCTAAAGTTGTAACAGCAACTCAGAGGAAGCAGCATAATTGATAGGTCTGAAGAGTGCAGGTAAGTAGAAGGATTGTATTTATATCCCTGGCATGAAACCCAATGGGAACTGGGCTATTGCACACTGGCTAAAGTGCTTGAAAATTGCCACCGACTCCTTTTTGTGTCGAGTTCTGCAGAGATTTATTTCATTCCTCCATAGAATCCTACTTAATGCCTCCACAACTCATGTTTAACCATTATGACTAGCAGCCTGCTCATAAATGCTTCCTCCTTGTCAGGTTCCAGGAACGGGAATCAAGAGGAGATGATGCTGCTGCTTCCTAATACAAAAGAAGGAGCAACGTTTCACAGCACAGCCTACAAAATCTCAACTCTTCCCCACTTTTTCACCAGCCTGGTTAACGAAAGAAATCTGATATTTTTGTACCTTGAAATGACCAGCCTTCTTAGGCTTAGGAGAATAAATTAAAGTTGAGCCCAAGTATGCCTCAGCTGCAGCGATGGGCAGATTGATTTGCTTTCCATCTGGGAGATTAAATTCCACTGCCAAAAAAAAAGAAAAAAAAAAAAAATGGCACCAGCATAATTAGCTGTCAGTCAAGTTGCAAAGAGACAGACAATGTGGGATAATTGAAAGCCCTGCAGCTTCTCATTACATACTACAGTAGCCCTATTTGCAAATTTCCACCTTGAGGAGGTTCTCTGAACATGATCAGGATTGTGCTGATTCCTCCTGGCACATTCTTCTGAAGTGAAACAGAAGGGTTGTGCAGGGATGGATTAATTTTAAGTAACTTCCTCTTAACCTAAGTTAGTTATAATATATTTGTCAACAGCCCCTGACAGCTCCGAAAGGTTTTAATTGCAAACAAATCCAAACAGCTAGAAGGAGATGGTGGGTCTTCCACTACATTTATGCTCAGGAGACACATTTAGAGGCATAAAAATCACCTCCCTCCTTTTTTCTTTCTTTTCCCTCCATGCACTCTCCCTCCCTCCTGAATTCTCTTAGTCAGAGGATTGTCATTCATAATGAACCTATCAGTATGTGATATTGCAAACATGTATGTTTCATAAAAGCAATCAACTCTTCCTTTCCTTCCCCTTTTTGTGAGGCTGGAGCATGCTTCAGCAATTGCTGAGTGTTCGGGAAAGTGAGGAGAGATAAGTAGCTCTGCCTGCAGCCTCCTTTTAAGGTGAGATGTGCTTTCTGTCACTCCTCTCCAGCGACTTCCTTACTCAACCAGCAAACCAGAATTCTGTCCACCATACTCACCAACTGCCCAGTTTTTAAGAAGAAACAAGTGCTGCCAGCTTGGTCTGAATACCCCTGCCCCTCCTTCACTCCCAAAGGGGCATCTCTGCCCCTTGCCCTCCAGCTGGGCCTTACCTGAGCACCTCTGCACTAACTGTGCTTTTATGCATTCAGGGTGGGAGGGGATGGGGAGATTCCGTGGGCACCTCCTTTTGGCACCTCCGAAGTTCTTCAAACCAGAGACGTTGCTGCTTCCCACAGAAGAGGGAGCCAGTGTCACACCTCCCACAACACTCTGGAACTTCTGTGCTAATAAAGCCCAGCCTAAGACACTAATAATTCTTCTTAAAGCACAGCTTTCATTGTAAGGTGTAATTTATGTTCGCCTTTAAGAGCACCAAAAACCTGAGCCCTCTTTCAGGCACAGATTTGCCTCCTGCCTCCCTGCAGTACTTCCTTGAAGCTGGGAGTGTTTCCAGACATGATGGGACTCACTGGTGTGAACTGGGAGCCAAACTGGGAACAGAACAGGTGGTTCATAAATCGACTAAAGCTGCAGCAACTGCCTCACTGCAGTGATGTGGGAGGGGAATGGCTTGGCACAAAAGAGTGAGACAGAAACTGCAGAAAATGGTGAGAAACTATTTCTGATTATTCAGGCTCCATCAGCAATACAAACATGCCAATCTACTCCCATGTCTGGAGGGAGCAAGTCAGGATTTAGCAGACAGCCAGGTCTCACGCAGGTTAGGAAAGGGAAAATTGCCCCTCTTGTCTGTGCACAATGCCCCTTTATGATTTATTAGACAGTCCTCCTTTTTTGCCTCAATTACTCACTTCAAAAAGGGGTGGAAATGGGACATTCCTAGCCCTAATACTAAATGCATGTAGTCAATAAAAAGAAAAAAAGCTGAAAAATATTTAGAGGGAGGGTCCTTAAGTTATTGCAGCCCTTGGGAGCATTAATGTATGTGCCAACAAGTTACTGTATGTGGCTTTAACATGCTTATTTATTCTGCTGTGCAATAAAACTCTGTCTTAAATAGTGCCAAAACCTGTTTGCCATGGCAACTCCTCATCACACATGTGTTCCAGTAGTACTTACAAGCACCTTCTTAAAGAGAACTACACAGCAGGATGAATGGCTTGTGACCTTCAGGGCATTTTACAAAGTTTTAAGCACCCAAGTAAATATTACTTTGGGCTGAAATATTTCTTCCAGGTATTTTTTTTCTTTCTGAGTAACTCTTTAAGTAGCGAAGCAAAGCCTGTTCCTTCCTCACATCTCCCAAAGTAGATCTCCAACGATGTGAACAAAGCACAGAGTCTGATTTTTACCTGGCAGGTCTCAGGTGTTGCCAGTTGGTTGGGGAATCATGGTAGGAATCAGCTGGTCTTCTATAGTTTCAAGTGAACTGCAGCTGTTCCTGGTGTAATTAAGTCACCCTTTGTACTTCCACAAGAAAATAGATCTTTTCCCTCCTCCTATCCACACTAAATGTTTACTCAGTGTAGCCACCAGCCTTTAAACCTAAGTGTTCACATGTCCACAACAAAGCCACAGAATGCTAATGTCACACCAGTTGTCCAAGTGCCCAGCCCAGGAAAGGGTTTGATTCTCTGTCTTTTTCCCACTGCTTAATTTACTGTTGTGTGCCTCTAACAAAACTAGAGAGACAAGTTCATTTCCCAACAGCACAGAGAGATGCATCCGGGGGTCCTAGCAGAAAATTGCCTTAAGCTGAGTCAGTACAGGTGAGCCCTCCTCCAACTGGCCCCTGTAGGAAACCAGGATCACTCCCTCTGAGCTGTCTGACCATGATACCTCAGCTAGATACAGCACTAAATGGAGGACCAGTTCCACAGCCTTTCCAGGTTGCCAGAACCCTGCATACAGTCCAGCCTGAAAAGCCCTCTCAGCTCCCAAGGAGCATTCCCAGAAGATCCCCACCATCCCTGGAGGCACTGCCTAGAGGAAAATCCATGTTTAGGACATTCCCAAGGAGGACATACCCACCTCAGTGGACTTTACTAATAAAAGGCTGCTGAGAGACAAGGGGAGATATTTTAGTCCTCCGGCATCATAAAATGTGTTTCTCCACAGGTCACTTTAATCCTTACAGAAAAAAACCTCTGAACATGATCAGTCTCTCCTGAGCCACACACTTTCCCCTAGAGCTAACAAACTCCCCTCACTCCAATCACCCACCTAGATGTTTATCCCAAGCCCTCCTGCAGACTGCAGTGAGAAGGCTGATGCCAGCAGAGCATTGGGAACTTTACCAGAAATGGTTCTAGGAACACTCCTGCTTGTAGCCAGGTCCAGGGAAAAGATTTCTGCAGAGTCCAAGAGAAAAATCCTAGAAAGCACAAAAAATAGTTGTTTTAGAAATAAATAGATGTATAAAAAGCAAGAAAACAGTGTCTTCCTAATGCTCCATTATTAACGGTGCTCAGTAAGAGATTTTCTGCTTTGCTGGAGCATGTAACAAGCTTAAAAAAGAATCCCTATCAGAATAGAACTTCGTAATAATGCAGATAATGTATTATTCTTGTAATGACAACATGAATGCTCACAAATGGCATTGGTTACACATTTCCATAAATAACAGAAAAATAACATCTCTCAGCTTGCACTTCACTAAAGATGACAAGTATGTCACCTCAACACACTGGTCACCATTTAAGACTCCAGGCATGTAAGAGTGTTGTCCTGGTGCTTTTAGGGAGGCATTCAGCTCTGGGTTACGGGCAGGATTCCTGAGGCAGTTGTGCCAGGGAGGAATGCTTTCCCAGCCCCACTCCATTAGTTAACCATTTCCAGCCTGCATCAGTAGCAAATTTCAGCAGTAGCTCAGGTGCATCCTTTAGCACCAGCTATCCTGGGGACTATTTCAAACGCTTCAGTTTTGCTCTTTATCTCCCAAAACAGTAATACCATCCCCCCCCCAGAAATGCAGATGAAATTTCCTCCTTTTTTTCTTTCTTTTCTCAGTGACCCATCACTTTTGTGACCTCGGTGACCAACACAGAATAGGAACACAGCACTTCCATGCCTGCAAATGTGACAGGGCATAGCTCAAAATTTCCAAATGTTCAGAAACAAAATGTAACAATTCTGTAGAGTAAATTATTGCTTCCAGGAAACTGCAACCTGCTTCTGTGCTATTGCAACCAATGTGTGGTTTACTACTCTAGCAGTGGGCTTGATCCCTTCCACAGTGAGTCTTGTAAACAGATACATTCCTTGCTGGAGAGCTGGGTTTTGATCAACTCCACATGAGTTAAAATTTGTGCTGAAATGCCCTTTTATGAACACTTCTGTCATGTCTTCCTAACTCCCAACTGGAAAATATCTTGGTACTGTACTGGTGTCATCAGTTTAGAAGAACACATAAAGTTAAGTTTATTGAGTTGCAATTTTGCAGTGCATTTGCAAAAATCAGAAAATATGTTCATGTGTTATTGCTCCTAAAAGCAGGCACTGAAAACACACACTGATCTACTTGTGCATGTGTTTACAATTATTTCCGTACATTACTGTGTCCAAATAGCTGTTAGAAAAATTTCCAAGCTAGCACATAGATGTTTAGTTTTACTCAAGTTCCCATAAATGCGTAAGAAATCTCTGCTGCCTGGAGACTTTTGAAAATGCAGTTTCAACTGGAATCAAATATCAGGAGTGATACCTATTACTGCATCATACTCGCCTGTTCCATTATAACTTGGAGGCATCACAATATTTGGTGTCATTACATAGTCCTGGAGGCATGAAAACTCTCCAGGCTGATTAGCATCTTAAAATTTCTCACACTGAAGTACCTAATCCATCAGAAAGGACTGTTGGGTCTTGGCTGATCACTCATTTGTCTCATTGAAACCCTATGACTCCACTTTAAGAGCTTTTTTATAGACTCGTATAAAGGAGAAAGTGAACTTTTTAACATGTTTGCGCTCCACTAAGTCAATACACATAAAAAGAAGTACAACTCTGGTTCCTACATGGATAAGTGGCCCAGAAGTGCTAAGCTGGTGAAGAGATACAACTATTAGTTAAGGAAGAGATGAACTTTTTTATTTCCTTTTCTTCATTTTCTAACTTCTTCCTAGAAGAAAAGGAGCATCCAGGAATGTGACAGTGGGATGAGCCAAATCCCAGACTTTCCAGACAGATGTTTTACCCACTAAATTAATATGTGCATTTTTTTCCTTAAATTATTATCTTGGAATAGTCCATTTTACCCTGGTTATTGTTTCGCTGTTGCTTCTCTGTCCAAACCCAAGAGCATTTAGCAGGATTCCCACAGAGGGGAGGGGTAAGGATTAGGGGGGAAGGATGAATTTCTACCACCCAAAGGCCTAGTGCACTTGGCCATCCTCCCACTCACATTTCTAATGCCTGTTTGTAAAGCAGAGTGGAGTGCTTGACCATCCCATCTGCTGCATGCATTACAGGGCATCTTCTTCTCCCCAGCATCTCTGGTACCTGGTCAGATGCTTTCACATCAATACAAAGAGCCGAGTCATGTGAGAGAGTATAAAATATCTCCCTTGGTGTTGTTGAAGGCACTTGGCCCCCATTCTGATGCCTGTGAGATGGTAAAAGAAACTTGGAGGAAGCAAGAAAAAGAATCTCAGCAGCTGCAGGATGCGGCAAACAAAAGGAACACGTTTTTAGATGGAAACCATCGGTACCAACACAGCTGTCAACTGTGCTTTGCCCAAAAAGTGAACTTTTCTTAAGCTCTGTAAAATCTTCTAAATCTGAAACTTTAAAAGCATTTTTCTATTTAAAATGAAAGTTCAAAATGGCAGAGCTTTGTTGAAAGCTAATGTTAAAGCAAGAGTTTCGTCAAGAGAATCAGAGACAAATACTGCTCTTAATTATAATCTAAATATCTGCATCACCAGCAGTCTTTCAGAAACTGTTCAAAGTTGTACAATCAGGATCTCCCAGCCAGATGGCTGATGAAATAGCATCAGCCAGCCTTTCCCACAGACAGTTACCTCCTGCATAGCCCATAACTTCCAAAACACTTACATCACTGACAAAGTTTAAGAAGAAAGGTTTAATCCAAAGTTAATGACATTGTTATAGTCCCATCACCTGCTGAATGTGCAGGAACCTGTGTGGTGTTTGGGAAGTAATGGAAGAAATATAGAGAAGCTCAAAGGACAGCCTGAGGCCATTATCTCAGCCCACATAAACCAGAGAATCAGTGCAGTTCTTCACTGTCTATGCCTGATGAACATTTTGCTCCCTAAAATTCCAGAGCAAAGCTGTGCAGCCATATAGTGCGGACTGAAGGGAGGTAACAGCAGAGTCAGGTGATGGATTTGACAAAAAGTATAAATTGGGAAGAAAAGGCAAAGAGGAAATCTCAGGACTTCAGTCATCCTTCACAACAGTCAACCCCACGTTGCTATGAGAAATTCCTGGTGGTTCTTGCCATCTGCTGAAACCAGTCTTTGAGGGGTGCCCAGCAGGCAGTGGAGAAGGGATTGCAGAGAACTTGGAACAGGGAAGAAGCTTCCTCAGCAACACTGACCTCATGCACAAGCCAGGAGGAATCAGCTGCAAGGCTTTGGATACTGCTTGGTAAGGATCTCTCTAGCACTGTCTTTTAAGAAAATGCAAATAATAAAATCCAGGCCTTGAGCTGGTACCTCCTACACATTCAAAGCACACAGGCTAATCTTCTATTTCTAGATTGGAGACATTGTGCTGTTTTCTGCATGATTTCTTCCAGCTTTTGTTCACACCTCGTCACCCTCCCTTGGCTGTCGATAGCCCCTGGAAAGAAGCCTGAACTAAAGGTCCTGGGACTTTCCATGGCACAATCCTCCAAGCTTTCCTGCCACCTTCTGTAGTGTTATCCCTTTTCCTCTAGGCCCATTTGGAATTGGATGCTATCCCAGCATTAGATTAAGAGGATCATTTGGCCTTGGCAAAGAGCTGAATTTTGCCAGGGCTGGTTAGAACAGTTCAAGACAAGGTAATTGTGAATTGTAGAAGAACTGGTTTAAATGTTCTCAACTTTTTGGTCCAATAAATGGACCTAGAAGAGTATTCTTCAGAAAAGGGGACCAACCCTTGAAAAGAGACCAACAATACACATTTGGAAGCTTCTGCTTCCACAGGATCTGCGAACAGCAGCTAATTAGCTTTTGATTCCCCAAATCTTCAGACAATATCAAGAAGGAAAGGAGATCAGGGTCTTTGGGTGAATGAACTCAGGATGGTAAGCCATATGTAAGCGAAGTGATTTTTAATGTAGCATTAAACCTAATGTGCTCTAGAAGACCTGCTGGATATTCAGTTATGATGGGCAACTTGACAACCATCTGAAACATGCCACAAGGAAACTAAAATCTGTGACACACCAAGTGGCAGCAAACACAGGGTTTGCCCGTGTGCTATGAGTTTGAACACATGGAGTAGCATAAAATGAGAATTTGAAATGCTTTGGAGTTTAACTTTGATGCCTCTCTCAGTGCCCTGTTAACTGGGCAAAGTATTAATCAGCCAACTGTCTTAATTTAGTTGCAGGAAAATGGTCTTCTAGGGGCCAGTGGGAACTACATGTCACTGCCACATCACATATATTTAAGGAGCAGCATTCCTGGAGTGCTTGTCATTCTACATGGCTTTGTTTCAGAAGCCAAGGGTAGAATAATTTTATCCAGCCCTAATGACAGTCCTGAGATCTGCTTTGCCATATTTCTCACAGATCCAAGTTTCTAAGCTGTTCATTTCAGCAAGATCACCATGACTTTGCTCCCATTTTCTACTCAGGTCAGAAGAGAAAGCCATCCTGAAAGCAGATCTTGGGCCAAAATACTTGGACATTTTTGTATTGGAACAGTTCTTAATAAGATCTCCAACTTCCCCAAGCTCTACATAGGAAAGTTTTCACACAGCTTTCCTCCCACCCCCCCTTTATTAAGGCAACCTGTTTCTTTTTAATTTAAAAGCCAGTACCCTCCTGAGAGATAAACAAAATGGAGGGGCAACCACAGCCTAGTGAATAGGATCCACTCTCTGATATGCAGCTTGTGCATGGTTAATGGATGCTGGGCATTAATATTTCTTACCCTTTTGTCTGTGTTCACTGTAATAGAAACCCCTGTCTAGACTGAGTGGCTACTACAAGTAATCCCAGTAATATCCAGTAAAATCACTCTGAAATGTGATAGCTATAGTTATCAAGGAGCACCAGGATTAACTTGATTGATTGAACAATGGACTTCTGGTTTTTAACATGATCTATATGTGTCCCAAAAAGTCAAAAAATATACATACGGTTGTAAACCCTTCAATGCAGGGCAACTTATCATAGTCTGTAAGTGTCCTGACACACCCTAAAACAAGAGAGATTAGCTCTGCTCCAGAATGAAAGGATAAATGGCAATGGCCATAAAGAAATACTTTCACTTAACCAGCTTCTGCAAGGACACAACATACCAACCTCTCCACTGGCAGCCCTTGAACAAACACATACGTGGATCACTCTTTCCCTAAAAGTCCTCTCCTGAAAACACATCACAAAAGATTCTAGCAGCAAGTCCAACCAAGAGAGAGACATCTTCTCTTCCTAGAGTGGCCTCTAAGGGATCTCTGAACCACTTCATTGAACAAGGAGAGCTAGGTTCTACGAGCTGGTGTGAAATTCCATCGAATGCACTTGCTGAATTGAAAGGAGTAGTGAAGCTGCTAGACACAGGTGCAGAGCATCACCCACCTCCCTCAGGAGCACATGATCATTTTCTTGATGACCTAGATCTGCCAGAGTGTATCTGATACCTTTGCTTTTGCTGGGGTGTGTATGGCTGATCTTTCTGAAGGCCAATTCACACCCATTAATAACTAATTGGCCAGAGGTACAAGACCTGGAACCAGAACTGCTGCTTTCATTTCCAGCTCTGCTCACTCTCCTTTATGAACCTGGTCAAAGATCTGAGCTCTTTATATGGGCTGGGATGAGTCTGGAAATGAGAAAAATACTTCCATGTGGCACAAGGGAGCTAGCATTCAGTAACTAAAGGCACAGCTGGACAGAAGATGCACCACTCTTCAAGCCAGAAAAACAGCAGCTTTTGAAAAGCTACTTGATAAATCAGTTTCATCTAAGGAATCACCACCTAAAGAGCTGAATTTTATCTCTGCAGTTCATAACCCCTACTAAACAGAAAGGGAACCATCTTGGCTCTGCAGCAGCACCCCACTGTAAGAAAAGCAACAAAAATAAATATGTAGTTACCAAGAGCTTTAGTACTGCAACCTGTAGGCTTTTGACACAACCTGGCAGGGAGGTAGGATTTTTATTCATCTATGAATTTTTATTCATCAACACAAATGCGAAGGAATGGAAAGCTACCAACCTTAGCAAAGTCTTCTGATGTTCAGCTTATTTCTGCTCTAATTCTTGTGCAACGACACAAAACATCCAGTGACTAAAATCTCAAGCTCTGTCTGCTGTAGCAAGAAAGAAGTTTCCTTCCCCACTATCTCTGCCTTCCTTTTTGTAATACACCTGTGACTCACATTTCCACTGGTTCCTGCACTGAAGTGGCAGAACAGGTGCTTCAGGTTTGTTTGAAAAAATAAAAGAGATCTCACTATATTGCCAGTTGTTAAGTAGCTCACACTTAATCACCTGGGACTAGTCTGCTGCAACAAGGCTGCTTGTTCCCTTTGTGTCTGTAAGTAATCCAATTTGAGCAGAGCAGGAAAAGGAACTATGCAGAAAATCCCTCTTTTTTCTTTTTTTCTCTTTTTCTCTTTTTCTCTTTTTCTCTTTTTCTCTTTTTCTCTTTTTCTCTTTTTCTCTTTTTCTCTTTTTCTCTTTTTCTTTTTTTTTTTTTTCCTGGGGCTGTACCCACTGCCTAGGTTTCTTCAAATGCTGACCAAACCCCACATTTAAAATGAGCAAGAGGTAAGACACTGAAACCATTTCCACTCCACCAGCTGCTATGGAGCTCTGAGAATTTCTCAGGTGAAGATATTGTCCCTCTGTGGCAAAACATGGCTGAAGGGTTTTGCTGTGCTGACCTGACATTGAACCTTTTGCTGAGCCATACTCAGTGCAGAAAAATATTTATTTTATTACAGCCCAACAGAACTCATCCCTGTCCAGGCACTCAGATTAAGACCAAATGTGTTGAGCTTGCATTAGGCAGAGTTATGGGAGACCTGTACTGGGGGTTTTATTAGACTTCTTTTGTAGATGCTAATGATGCTGAAATGGCATAAACCAAAAGCATTGCAATAATAATAGCGCTCAGACCACCATGCAGTTTCTGTTGGGGACTTTGTAAATGGTGTATGTGTCACCTATTGGTTTCAAGAGATTATGAAACACAAGTCTTCCGGACTCCTAAGAAATTCCTGTTACAAGGAAATTCATGAGGCTGGAACATCAAGCCTTTGAGTCTCATCTCATGACAGTTCCCTCCACCTCAGAGGGTCTGCAGACATCTCGAGGCCCTTGCTCAGTTACACCACTAACCATCCCAACAGCAAGGGGGAGGAGGGAATCTCTTGCCAGCCAAAACTGGAAAGATGTCAAGCAGAGAGTTCACAGGGGACACACATTTCTAGTCATAGATCTGACCTCAGGAATCTTGAAAAATGATAGAAGGGACCATCTGACCTGTACTGAGACCTAAGTCTTCTGAGATGTTCAGTGAGACACCAACGAAACACACCCATCCATTTCTCATTTTCACTGCATTAACATCTATTTCAATAGCAGGGAAAGAATTGGAATCTCCTGGGGTTAGACACTGATGAAACTATTAAAGAGTTTTCTCACCAAAATTTTTAAGTAATCCATGCTCTCATGGTAACAGCAAAATCCCTGTTAAAATACAGTTGCAAATATCCTGTTTCTTTTTATTGCTGAGCTGATATATCAGACCTGGGATATGAGATATATGATATTTCCATTACAACCATAATGTCTCCTTGGGACCTATATGGTGTCACTGTGTATTACCAGACTTCAAGAGTGATCCGAATACAAAGATTTTATTTACTAAAATATCACGTGTACCAGTTCCTGATCCATCGACTGTAATGCAGAGAAAATTAAAACTAATGAGAAATAAAAGCAAATTCCAGAATTTTAAAGCCCAAATGTAAATTTCGAACTTTAAAGTGCTTGTGGGGGTGGGGGAAGAGGAAAAAAGTGTGAAATCAAAAGTTATTTTATCTGAACATGATCATGAGAGAAATGCCAAATGGATAGCATGGGGTTTTATTAGTGTCTCTGGGCTTGCCTCTGTGACTGAAAGAAACCTTTCTAAAGGAGGCGTTGCTGGAAGCTGCCTCCCAGTTCTCATGCAATTTTCTGAAAGCGTAACGATGGATCACTGATACAGAAACTGAGATCTGCCACAGTATTATCTGTCCCATCAATCTGGAAGGAGCTTGGGAGGCAAGGAAGGGTGGTGAGATGCAGATGTTATCAATTAGCCAAAGAAGTTAACAAAACAACTTCAAAAAGCAACAGTTGTTCCAGCTGAGAAGTCTGAAGTTTTAAAGTAGGTATTTAGCTGTAGCTGGGTGCTTGCTTCTTTGGGACGTGTTGGTAGGAAGGCAGTCAGACCACAGCTGTGAAATCCCAGCTTTGGGAACCAGATCCTCTCCAAATCCAAGAGGAGGGAGGCAAGACCTGCATTGGAAAGGATGCCCAGTCCGCAGGCAAAAATCACAGCTAAAACTCACCAGATCTTGTCAAATAATTATTGGTAAACTAAGGGAGTGATAAAGACAAGTAAACCCACTTCTGCCAGTAGAAAAACCAGTACTGATACAAAGGTTATGTCTGGGTCTATTAAAAAGAATTTTTCCACATCATGACAAATTAGGCAAATGTGAAGGGATGACCAAATCTAGAAACAGAAGAAACTTGCTGAAATGCCACCACCTCACCTAGACTTTTTGCTCCTGCAAAAGTCAAAGCAGTGCCAAGGAAATAAGCTCAAGGTAAGTTCAGCTTGCCTGCACAGGCAGGACGTCTTGATTGTGACAAGGCTCCTGGCAATGTCCACGGCCCAAATTCTTGGGTGGGAGGCAGAAACAGATCCTTGTAGTGTGCAGTCAACAATGTTCTTTGATGATGAGACCACAATGCAGAGTAAACCAGGAAAAGATCGTGGGTTACATGGTTGGAATCATTAGAAGACCAAAACAACCAAGGATAGTTGAGTAATTATACTTACTAGAGATCATTAAAAATCAGTGTGATTTGGAAGAGTGTAGCCAGAGGCTTATAAGCCAAAACATGGTATGCAGGGTGTGTGTTGGCACAGTTTAAAAGAAATAACAGCAAGATACACTACATTTTCTGCTGCTGAAGTGACAAGAGAGAAACAATAAAAAGCTGCTGTACCTGTCAGTGAGCTCTACAATATGCCAAGGAAATATGTGAATGAAAGAGCTTATTTCATTGCCTTGGAGCAAAGAGACATCTCTTTTCCACCATGAGTTGTGCATGACATGGCCACTACTAGCCCAAGGGGGCTGCTAGTCATGGTATGTTGTTTGGACTGCATCTGCTGTAGTCTTGTCTGAGGTAACACTAACTTCATTGAGGTCATTAGCAAGTGGCTGCAGTTTGAAGAAGGTCTGGGTCATGCAGCTGTGGCACCTGGTGTACCAGTCATTGCATAAAATAGGACTGAGCCTCCTGGGTCACCAACCCTTGTCTCCTGCTATCACAGGCACCACGCCATGTAATCCCCTTCATAAACACAGCAGCAGCTGGGGCAGAAAAGCCTGGAATGGCTAAAGATGCTGAAGGTGAGGTGTTAGAGGGTCCTGAGTCCAGGGATTTGGAGTATGCAAAGAATGCAGCTTTGTGCTGTTTAGAAGAGCAACATAACATTTTATTAATGAAGCTGCAAAGTTGTATGTCCAGGGAAACACCCAAGACCTTAATTATGCTAGAGAGGCATCAGGGTCGTGCAGTATTTGCTTTCTACTTCTGGTCTTGAGTTCAGAGAATCATTTTCTTCTGTTGCAACATTTGGTCGAGCACAACATGCCAGCAGCAGAGAAAAAAAACTCACACTGGTTTCCATTCCTGCAAGTACTGTGTCTGTTTTAAATCACGAGAAGGAGACTTCTAATGAGGCTGATTCATATAATGATGTATTTTACAAGCTATTCTCAGCAGATTCACTGCAATATGTCATTCTTTATGTACCATGAGAGATATATGAGCACACAAGCTTAGGAAGGGTGGGGAAGTCTCTGAATAACTGACCAGTTTTGCTGGAGAAGAGAAAGAATTGGAAATTCACATAGGCTATTGCTTCCAAACCCTCCAGACCTCGGGTCAGCTGTGAGCTCCACTCCAATAAATATGAACATTACAAGACTCGTGTCTTAAAATTTATTTCCAAGGAAGTGTCTCATTTTATTGCAACATGAATAAGAGACTCTAAGGTAATATTTACTTTGTTTTACATTTCATAAGGAAATAAAAAAAACACTCACACAAAAAAAAAAACACCCTGTAATTTCATGGAGGCTCTAACAGAAATTCCTCTTTGCATCCAAGCAGAAGAAATCATGCTCAGGACCTTTCCCTGAGGGCTTGAGGAAAGCACATTAAATGGCAACTCCCACTTAGCTTTATTTGTGGGATGGAGGCTGGAGGCTGAGGCTGGAGTTGAGAAAAGCTATAAGCAGACTAACTGGCCAAAGCCTGTGACATTAAGGGGTAGGCAAGGATGCTGAGAGGATAATCTCAAAGATGTAGCTCTCCAGCTGATGAAAATCAGAAGAGCCAGATAATCACTGAGAGAGATTCCAACCCAGAAAGAAAGTAATTGCAAGGGCTTTAAGTAAAAGGGTGCAGCAGTTACTCCAGTCCTGCCTGTCACTCTTGTCACTGCTGATTTTCCCAGCTCTGTTGTTTAAGATGCTGGAGGAGGGGCTGAGACCCTTTTAATGAAGTGAAAGGATGAGCAGGAGGCCTGTCCAGAGCAGCAGTGGAAAAAGGCATGCAGATAGCCCTGTGCAGGGGAAAACAGAGCTGCAGCTTGTTCCAGACACGGGAGCCACTGAAGCACAGGTGCCTCCTGGAAATCTCCACGTTGCACCCCAAAGAGTTTTGGCTGGGTGGGAGAGTCAGTCACTCCTGAGGCCACCCCAGCACCCTGCTCTGCCTCACACCAGCCAGCAAGGACAGCCGGGCAGCTCCTGGCCCCTGGGACCACTCGCCGAGGGATGGTGCAGGCATCTGACTGGTAAGTCCCACCTGGCCTGAGCTTTCCAAGCTGCAGATCCCATGGGATGGTCACAGGTCTTCTCCGGGCGTCTCCTCGCAAGCCCCGTGTCTGCTGCCTCCAAGGGGCCCTGCTTGAGCCAATGTAGCAACCTGATTTCTGGCAAGGGGATCTGGCTGCCATTCCCTGGCTGGGCTGCCAATATACCTCCTTTTTGTGGCCTGAGGGGCCACCAGAGAGTGATAGGGGATGCTGCCAACCCTGTCTGCCTGGGAACAAGGGACCCAGCTCGGAGCTCCAAGCCCAGGTTTTAGCAGTTCCCTGTTGCTAGCCAGCAGGCTTGCCCTTCTGGATTTCTTAAAGGCAGGCTGCCCTTCCTTACTAATTTTTCTTAAGTTTCTGTGGCCTCGTTTGTGACTTAGGCATAACAGCAGGGTCAGCCACCAGCTGCTGCCTATTCCCACGGTATAACCTGCCCTCTTCACTGTCTGTCCTTAAATGTAATGCGTGGTGCATTTGTGTCTGGTACTTTCTCTTGTTTCTGCAATTGAAATTTTATACGTTCATGGAGTGCCCGAAATTCTGCAGAGACACTCGGCCTGAATACTCATTTCATTGTTGAAAGCCAATACTGCTTTAACAGATGCAGTAAAATTGTGAGAATCTCAAGTTCACTTTTCTGCTTTAACTACCACAGATGAAAGAATTCTACTCCACACAGCTGAATGCCTCTCTTGCTTGCTGGCACGTTAGCTTGAAAGGTGTTCTGGCAGTTTTCGGCCCTCTGTTGTTGCTGAAGTACTTTTGTCCAGATCCTCAGCTGAAGCAGATGGATGCAGCTATGCTGCAGTCAGCAGAGCTTTGCTGATTTATACCACCAGGCATACTTTTTTATATACGCAGATATCCTTAGAAAGTAATCACCAGGCTCCCTCAAGCTGATTCCAGGTGACTTGCAACTGCAGTTTGGAAAGCAATGCTGTTCCTGAAGCTTTGGCACCTCTGGCAGCACGTTCCCACACTGTGGAGGCATCTGGCCAGGGTACAAAGGAACCCAGACCAAGAGCAGGGGCAAACTCCCAGCCCCCACTCCCAGTATCGTTCATCCTAAGAGGTGCTTGACTGGATAATTACTGTATAGCCTTGCACAGTTTCAAACAGCATTCCATAATGATGCAGACATCTCCAGACCAAGCTGTCAAATTATTTTCATTGCAATAATTCTAAAAATACAAAACTTGTCATTGCTTCACCACCGGGAAACAAAACCAGAACCAGACAAAGCATTAGCAGTGCATGCTCCATCTAAACCTGATGACTTCAGATTCTCTTTCAATATCATTTCTGCACTGTGAGTTAGACCAGTGCAGACCTGTTGCCTTCTGGGCTTGCAGCAACTAACCACTCCGTGGAGATGTTAGGCTCTGTTTAGTGTACAGAACTCAGAGCCCTGGGTTACGTGGCTATCTCCACTCAGCAACACGGTTCTTCTCTTCTCTGCCGACCTTGCAGGTTTGTCAGCATTTGAAAACAATTATTTTTCTCTGACCTGGCATTTTTGGCTGTCACCCAACTGCTTGCCAGCACTCCGGGGTTTATAGGTAGAGCCCCTTAAAGGAATATCTATCTTGAAAGCTGAAACTATTTCCAAAAGGCTCAAGTGTATCTTTCAGCTGAGTGTGGTTTTCCCTGCTAGAATTGCTTCATATGGATCTAACCAATTCACTTCCCTGCAATAAAATGGTTGCAGGAGCACCTAAAGACTGAAGCAGAGGGGAAAGGGTGGGTTGTTTCATACCACCAGGGACTTTAAAACAACTGTACACTTCCCTTTTGGGTTGCTTCATGTAGTAATGAATGTGAATCAGATCTTCTGAGTGGAAAAACTTCTGATGAAGAAATAATGTAGAATAAAGTAATTTGGATGGTAAGCAAAGCTAATGAAGATTTTTCATGTTCATGAGAAAAAGAGTGAGGAAGAGCCAAAGGTTCTAACCAGACCAAGCTGCCACAAAAGTCTTTAGTTCCCCAAGACAGTCCTTACACACCTACTCACAAAGGTCCTGATCTTGACAGCCTTTTGCTCCAGGCAACATGAGACTGCATTGCCAAAGGGGAACACTGGGAATGGGGGCTTAGCATAAAATTACATCAGCTGTACCTGCCCTCCAGGCTGTAAACTGGGATCTTGACGTCCCTATGTGTGTAGTTATGGCATCTCTCAACCCTCTTCACCAGTGTCCAGCTGTAGGGAAGCCCAAGCAAGCCCCTAATTTGGAACAGGGGGAACTGAATGTGTAGAAGAAGGCAGATTCCAGACATGGAACCAGCACCATTTTCCCTGTCTTTTCAGGTCTTCTCAGGACAAAGGTTACTATTTGATAAAGAAAACTAGAAATAAAAGAAATTATCTCAAAGTGGTTTCTATCTTGCAGCTAGTTCTTAGTCATTGTAGTCAAGCCATCTTTGAGCCACTCCTCACAAACACACTAGCCCTCCTCCCCTCTCAAATAGTAACAATAACCTATGCTTTTGGGTTAAAGAACTTGTCTTCTTTCCTGGGGTAAGACGTCCAGACGTCATGCTGTTCTCACTTTTTATAACTGTGAAAGGAAAGATATTACACTGGTTTGGGAAGTTGTGCTTTGATAACTAGCTATGTCATAAAACAGGACATGCCAAGTAGAACTTTCTACAGTCTCCTTAGCAAACACCCTGCTAGAGATCACAGAGAGATCCAGGCCTCATCTGGCAAACTTCAGACTTGCTGATTTCTGCAGCCAAGAAAATAAAAATGGAGCAATGCCACTGGAAGCACTTTTGGAAAGGTTTGATACTCCAGCCTCATATAAAGCCTGTTCCTGGTCCAGTTAACTGGAGTGGACTCAGTCCAGTCCAAGTAATACTGCACCTCACATTTCTGCAGCCTGGTACTTCCTGCTCATTTAATGAGAAAGAAATATTTTAGTAATCATCCACACAGGGTCTGAAAAAGGATTTTCAAGGCTCTGTTATTCCATGAGTCTATTGATTTGCAATTAATTGAGATTTTTCTCTTTCCATTCACAATAACACAACATCCTTGTAGTAAGGACAGCAAAAGTAACATCTCAAGCTCACCTTTAAATAGCTATTTAACAGTCTTTATCCATTATACCAGGTGGATGTGAGAAAGAAAATCAGCACCACAGAGCAATGAGCTTTGTGCTTCTTGCCAGATGTCCATGGGCTGTGATCTGGGAGAATACTCACTTATTAAAATCAGAGACAGGACATGGACATGAAATAAGCTGACACCTTCTGCAGAGCACCTAGACTTGTACAAGCAGATACAGCAAACCCAACTGCACCTGCCTGCTTTCCAGCAAAACATCCTATACCAGCTTTGCACATCTGGACAATAATTCCTGGTATTCCCTTTGACTATTTCCCAGTATACCATGAGTATATCATTTCACTGGAAGTCCCTTCTCATGGGTCTTCTGCTTATGGCAGTGCTACCTGTAAACACTTATCCACATTCCTGGGGATTCCTTTACTCTCTGAGAGACCTCCGTCAAAAACTGTTAGCAAATTCTGTTTGCAAGTGGTTGAATCAGTTTCCTTAACGGAAAGCAAGCAGGATTCTTAACACCTGAACCCCAGCATGTTTTAGAATAAAATACATTTGCTTAGTGAGTGACAGCAGCACTTGGTAGGAATGCAATTGTGAAGCACAGCATTCATCAAAGCTGTGCTCTGCCTCACAGCTTCATCAGACAGCTTTCTTTGCAGAGCTTGACTACATCACCACTCAAAAAGCTGATATAAAAATGCAGTAAGGTCTTACCTGCCTTCACCCACCATCCAGTCCCTTGATGCACCCCGGATTCCTGAGACCCGTGCTCCTTGCAGACATGAGCTCCGTTCAGCACAAGTTTTAGGTGATATTCAGATTGTTTTCAACACCCAGAGTGCTTAATTCTTCTGGCTGTCTGGAATATATTGGAATCAGTGGTGAATAATCCCTCTCCTATCATCACATCAGGCCTGTTTTAGTAAATCTTTCCACTTACTAAGAACAAATTTTAGCCGCCCAAGTACACTTATTTTTGCAAGGAGTCTTTTAAAAATAGTTTGTAAATTTGTGAGCCAACATACACTGCAAAAAATACAATAAAAAAAGGAAAAAACTAAGTCACACATTTTAGCAGTTTAAACTGTTAGCTGAATCCTCCCATCTTGAACAGAGCAAATAAAAGCAAAGTCTTGTGGAGGCTACGATGCTCTTTTTCAAGCACTTCATCTGCTTTATTAGCCTGTGACTGAGCTGGCATCCACATTCCTGAACAGGCACAGTGGGTTTAGGGAGGTACATGTGCAGACCCAGTGACTCCACACCTCTGGAGAGAAGGGAGTCTGCCCTGGACCCAGCTGAACACGCAAGCCTCCCACATGAGCCCCCTGTGCCCTTGTTTCTCGCACCCAAACCCAGGAGAAGCCAGCCTGACTCAGAGCAGCAGTTATGAAACAGAATCCCTGAAACCCTGGCGAGATTAGGCAAGTTCATATCTGAAGTGTTGCCAGACATTTAAAAGGGTCTTGGGGAGAAAAAAGTCAGGGGACCAGCTGCTGGGAGCAACCTGCAGGCTGTTCAGAGCAGCTCTGGGAGCAAGGCTCGTGGCTGTCCTCTGTGTGCTCAGCTCTTAGCCAAGCAGTGGGGCCAGAATATAGCAACCCTGTCTAGGAGACAGCAACAACACTCAGGGGAGTTACTGTCAAATCTTAGTGACTTAGAGCTTTATGTAACTAAAAGTTAGATTTGCTTCAGAGCACACTTATGGCTTCCCTCAGGCCAATGCACTGGTTCAAACTCATCATCCCTGCCTGGCCAGGGCACCTTTCCCTCTTCTCACACCACTTGTGTAACAGGGTAGTGCCCTTTGGCTTCTGCTGATACCTACATTCACCTGTGGGTGTGAAAGAAGAGCTGCACATCCAAACCTGTGTGTGCAGGTCAGTGGGCACAGTCTGCTCAGTGAAAATTACAGTGCTTTGGTCAGTGTGCTCTTAAATCAATGGCCCTTTTAAAGAATCAGACTGCCAATGGATGGAGAGTTCATTGGTATTGCAGGAGTGGTTTTAAAGATGTTCCCCCAGGGCTGGCTTGAAGCTTCTGCTTGACAGGTGTATGTAGTGTACCAAGATCCAGGGAGAAATCCTGCCTTGTCAATTTGACTGAACTGAGCTGATGAACAGAAATGACAGAGATGAGGGGTTCACATGTTGGTTAATTTACAGTGTCTCTAAGTGTCTGCCATTTCAGTACTTGGAAATCCTACCACATTCTTTATGAACGTATGAATTATACATTCCCACTAAAGACCTCATGCACACAGAAAGCTGTTAGTTGCTTATTTTTCCTTTTCCATGTAACAAAAAAGACAGTAGGGGTTGCAGCACATTCTAGAGTAATCTATTGCCTGAGAGTGACAGTACTTCCCTATGCTAGTAAGACTCGTATTTACCATTCAGGAAGGTATTCTGCACTTAAAATGTAAGTAAATGTAAGGATATTTTGGTCTATTTTTTAATCAGGCAGATTTATGTCTGGAACAAAACACATCTCAATGCACAACAAATATTACGCAGGTCAAAACAAAAATGTTATTTTAGTAAACACATAGTTTGGAGTGTGAAAAGATTTTGCCTTTTTTCCAACAAAATATAGAAATGCTAACTAGACACCTCACAATGTTTCCACTGAAAGCAAGCATGATTACATGGCAAGAGGGGCAACCAAAGCAGAAAGATGTGTTTGCACAGCACAGAGCAATGTACTGAGGTACCCAGAGAAGATTATGGCACTTTGGTGCCACACTAGCTTCTAGATTTAAAAATACCAGTTCTGCTGATTTTCAATTGGAACATTCTGATGGGAAGAAAAGCAGAGCAGGGATCTCCCCTAAGCCCAAGAATGATCTGCAGGTTTCTCCAAGACTACCATCCCAAAGACCTACAGACTTGAGAAAAGGATGGCTAATATTTTAGTTAGTTACTTTGAAAATATCCTGCACTAATTTAGACTACATCTTAAATTATTCCCTGATTTTTCTGTATTCACATAGTTCTAGGTGCTCTGTATTAATTAGGTACTAACTCCTATACGAAAAACTGTCAGTGCATAACTTTGATACTATGGCTAGTCTAGGAACATTTTTTTTAGAAGTTTGTTGTTTCTGTGAAGAGCTACAGTCCCTGCCCTGTAGGCACACAGAGGAGTAAACAAAGGGATGTTCCATCCTGCATCCATAGTTGTCTCAAGCCCCAGCAGCATGAGCCAAGCTCAGCACATTTATTGCTGCTGCATGTGGGATTGCAATACAGGGGGAAGACCTGACACAGTAACACCAATTTTGTTTCATTTCTGAAGGTACATTCCTCAGCCTGGTCTCCTCCTGCCAGTCCCAACTCCATGAGGTGGTGAGAAGGGAGGGCAGCTCTTAGAAAATCTGCCCCAGGCTGAACTGTCTAACTTCAGGATTCATTTTTTTGGTAACAGTTTCTCTTGCTGTGACTACCTCACTAAGCAGTGATAACAGTTCTTTTCTCCAGGGCCACGTTAAGCTACTCAGGGCAGACTTTTTAATGTCCTCTTTCTCATGCTGTTATGCACACACTTCATGTCCAGAAAATTCATCTGTCACTTCCAGTTCCTGCAGCATTATTCTGACAAAAATCAGTCACTAAGAAAGTCCTTGATGTCAGAGGCTTCATCAAAGCAAAGTAATAAATATTGCAGCGTTCAGCTTGTCTTCAGAGCCCTGGTGGTTTTGCCAGAAATCTCACTCCTTCAATATGTGTTGTCAAAAGAATTTCATTTGTTGGAGTTTCTTTCCCTTCCACCCCTTTTACTTCTCTTCCCAAGGAAACGAGAGGCAAACACAAGTGAGATGCTGTACCATCTTTATCACTCCACCATCTGCAAACGGTTTCATTCTTCTGACAGTTTCACATGCAACCTTATAAAAAGACCTGGCTCACTTCTGCTGCTAACTTCAGAGATGTACAAAGCTGTATTGGACCAGTCTGTGCTGGTGGCGCAGAGAATAAGAGGCTGTGTTTGATTTCTGTGAGAATCTAGCTCTGTGTCAAATGGCTAATGTGTGAGAAAACATTTCTTCCAGTTGCAGAGCTCAATCCTCCTTCAAAATGAATGCAGAGAACAAATCAGCAGCCGAGTGAGGCTAAGAAACCCTAGAAGTGAGCAATGAAAAGCAGAATTTCCCCCACCATTCCGTGAAAGCTCTTGGCACCCTCACAAATATTTCAATGAGATTTAATATTGTTCTCTTCTCCTTTTAATAATTTCTCTGTGCCAGAAGTTTCATGGGCTCCTGGAAGCAGGCTACCAAATCCAACTCAGCTGCATAATGCCCAAACTATTGTTTCCTTTCCCACTAAAAATCAGTAGATTTGGGGGACGATGAAGACGTCGGAGTGCTGTGCTCTGGCTGGCTGGCTTCCCTGGAGTCCATGGTTCAACACAAAAATTCTGTATCTGACAGGATAGATATAAATTCATCTTTTCTGCCGTCTTGTTAAAGACACCTTTCTGAATATTCCACCAGCTGTTTGCTTTGCAAGAGCATTTTTCTATTTTCTATCCGTTAGGGTAGTCATGACATTGTATTTTGCCCTGTGGACATTTTAGACAAAAGTTATTTTTATTTTCACTTCCAGTTTCTCTAAATATGAAGGCAATGTACATTAGCCTCTCCTCTTTCAAAATTACTTTATAATGAAAACATGTTCTTCCTAACACTGAAGGCATAGTTTTCTGTTCTCTTGAACACTCTTCATTTTGGTTTAAGTAGTTTTGATGAAAATTAATTTAGTTCTTTTTTACTAGAGAGCTTCCATATAGCAAGGCAGAACATTGCCTTGAAATGACAAAAGAAACCCCCTGATTTTAATCTTTTAACTAAAAGCCTTGTTTTTCCTCTGTCTCATTGTTCATGTCTGAAAACAAAAAAAACAACCCTAAAACAATTATCAAATAGAAGAGGAGAAAATCTTGAATATTGCTCTTTGGCTCTGTGCTTAAACTGAATGTTCCTTAAATTCTCCTTGGCAGTTCACAAGCCCAGAGGATTTCTTTTTATTTTTTAAGCCTCTCTAGAAAGTGCAGCTTTATCTGTGGGGACAAGTTCTAAAAGAAACAAATCAGAGATGAGGAATTTTAGTAGTCAGTCCACTCTCTGGCTCATTCTTTTGTCTCTCCCTCCTGTCAAGACACTTTGATTCTGCATCCCCCACATATCTCAGCCTTTTGAAGCATTTATAAATTATAGAAGTATTTATTATTGTGGGGAAAATATGATCATTCAATGAACTCATGGTGAACTTTGCACGCATGCTCACTCCTTTTGTTCTGAGACTTTTTTTTCCATAGCAAGCAAACCCCTTGCTTAAGGTTTGCAGACTGACTTCTGAGGCTGAGAGCTTGGCAGGTGATTCCAGGCTCACAGTGGATAATTCAGAGCAAGAGCAAAAAGCTAAAATGCCCACTGTGTCCTACTGTTTTCTAAGCCAAAGCTGAAATATTTCTTCAAAGTTTGCTCTGTTTATCATATTGATACAGCAAGTACCATGTCTGTGTGGGAATCTCTGGAAAACAGATGCCCATTATTCCCTGTAATATATATATAATAATAATATAATTATTCCCTATAATATTTCTCCCTTATGGAGAAAAGGTTGTGATATTTTCCATTCCCAGTGTCACTAAAATAAATGTTTATGATGACAGGATGTCACAAATTTTCTTTATGCAATTAAACTATATGTTTCACGTTCTTTGATACATAATAAACAGACCAGCCAGTAGATATTTACCAGGGATCTTGTCATTCCTTCACTCTTCCAACATTATTAAACAGGAGAGTTTAATGTAGAGGAGGGGTTTGGTTATCCAGGTGTGAGAGAGACTGATAATTCCTGATCTGTGGGATCTGTTGCTCTGCTGCTTGTGGAGACACACAATAACGTCATGTTTCCTTTCTCACTCTTCCTAGGAGCTGAAAAGATGAATAAAGTTCTCAGTATGTGCTGTTCTCTTGCAGCGAGGACACTTCTGGATATAGACACTCGGGATTTGAACTCCAGCCCCCACAGGAGGCTACTTGATCCTTAGAAACACCTACAGTAGCCCCCTGAAAAACTCCTCACTTTCTATGTCTTGTGTGATACCTTCCATTTATGCTACCAGGAACCCATACCCTGCCTGATCACTAAATGATCTGTTCTCCACGAGGCCAGAAAATGAATGAATTTAATAAGGATTAACCCCTGCTGGCACTAGAGAGCAATAAATATCATAGCACCAGCATTCGTAACGCTATAGTTATCATCGTGTCAGCATTTCTGTTATAAACCAGGGTTTGGGGGGGATTAGAACTCAGCCATAAAATGTTGTCCAGGCTGAAACTTGGCATAAAAAAGAAATATCAGTCTATGATTGTTTTTTATTGTTTCTTAAACAAAACAAAAAAAAAATTCTCTTTGGTCTATTTTAAGTTGTAAAAGGGAAGAATATGAGACTCTTCCCAAATATTTTTAACTGGTATCCAGGCCCCTGGGAATAAAGAAAGACTCTGGCTTTGGTGGCATTTAGGGGTGCTTTTTCACTGGGGTATCAGAAGTTCAGGGATTAAAGACACTTTTGGTATTTCTTGAAAGCCATAAGCTTTGTCATATTATATGAAAGAGCTCAATTCTTCAGCAATGGGACGTTAAAAATGTATCTTACTCCTCTTTTTGTTTAGAAAAGTGGATAATTTTAAACTACCAGGACCTCCAAAGCACCCCCAGTACCTTAGTCGAGCCCCAGGTAAGCTGTCCTGCTGCAGTCACTCTTGATGCCAGGCTGGGATGATGAAGGGACAGACTGGGATGCCTAAAATCAGGCTTGTCTGAGATTTTCTTTTTAGCTCAGAATTGCAGGTTTTAGCAGAATGAGTTCCCTCTCAGAAACCAGATGAATGACTGAGGGGACTGACACAAAAGAAAAACATCCCAGTGTTGGTGTTGGAAGGCAACAAGGAAGAGTAGGCACAGACCTTTGCTAGGAGATATCCCATGAATGTGAGCTGACTTGCAGCTATGACATTCGCCCCCTTCTCCTGACTTCCCCCCCTAGGACAGGGTTTCAATAGTTCAGGGATAGCTGCTGTTTGGGGAAAAGCAAGATTTCCCCTGCAGTGTAATAAACAAGCACACGCTATCAAAAGGGTCACCACTGGTTTTTGTAGCCCTCAGGAGGAGAACATGAATTAATTTGTTCCCCCAAAGTAAGATTTTCTTTTAGCAATAGGAGGGCTATTTTTTTTTCTTGGGCAGCGTGAGGTATAACACTGAGTTCCAGTTTCCCTTAAGAGCTGAACTTCATCCTCCTACTAGGATGGTTTTATTTTAGTTGCCAAATATTTGAGGTTAAAGTGAATAGTTCATCTTTAATGGGATTATCTCTTTCAGTGTTTGCTTTCATTACAGTTTGAATTGCTCTGAGCATGAGAATCTAACCTCACCAAAAGCATATTTTTGTAATTTGATACAAACTAAATTTAACCTTTGACTCTCATCTATAAAGACGTTACTTTTTTCCACTAAAAAGCAGAATGTTAGACTAAAGATCTGCCAGTTCCAATTTCCAGGTTACTAACCTTTATGTGATTGGGTCCTGCCATGTCAAAAGCTTTGTATTTAGTAAAGGTATTTAATATTAATATTCACAGTCAAGAAGGTCTTATACCTCATACTCGTAATAGCTAGGTGGAGGATTTTTTAAATAGAGAATATTGTCCTTGACCTACACTGTACAATACAGTAGAACTCTTTGGAGAAAAATATTTAAAATAAAATCTTCCCTTTGAGGTACTTTATTGGTTCAACATAGTTCTTCTGTTAAACAAATAATTTTTATCCAAATGTTTTGGGATACAAAGCTTGCACTTAGGAAAAACTGATTCATGTTCTCTCTCCTGAGGGCTGGCTTTGAATGTGATACAGAAATGGAATAAAATTCTCTGTGTTATTCTATAATTTCACCAGTAAATCATCAGGAGAAGGGGAGAGGAGGAGTTCATTTTTAGGAAAACTGTATTCTTGTTCTCTGCTGGAAGAACATTTCTAAATATGTGGAGTTTTTCAATTCTGCTTTGATAAGATGAAATGTTGAAACTTTCACTGAAAAAGCTTCTTAGTTATTTGTCAGGAATTTAGGGTTTTTTAGAAAAGCAATTAAGTGTGAATGAAAAATTATTAGGGCTCCAGTCCTGTGAAAGGACAGATCAAAAGTGGATCAGCTGTAAAAGATCTGGCAAAGTCAGTGATAATTCTTCCCTGAATTTCTGCAGTAATAAAATGAGGGAGGAAATGGGTCATTGCCTACACCAGGAGGCAAAGGGGAACGTTAGTGCAGAGATTTATTTATTTATTTATGTAACGGGGAGAAAGTTGCTATGAATTCTGCAAATTTACTCTTATTTTCTACAATTCCTAGGAAAGCCTTTGTGTTCATATTTTTACACAGACCCCATATGGAAGATCAGTTTAGATATAAAAAATTATACCCTGTTTAATATGTCTGAAGTTTGTAAGGAAGCAAGCAAGAAAAAAAAAATAAATAAAAGAAACATGCCTTATATTTCAGCTCTGCAGCCATCAAGGAAAAATACTGCAACTAAATTCAAATTTTAGTTTGAACACATACTGCACTAATAAATCAGCTTAGAAGCATTTCCTGTTTATACTCAGTGTTCATAAGCATCCATCACCCGTGTCACATCTACGGGATACCAAATTCAAACGTTAAACAAAATGTAAGAGGTCACACATTTTCATTTGCTAACTAAAAGTGTAATTCATAAATATTATTGCTACCAATCTCTCCATCTACAGCACTTGTTTAGAAATATGCACATGTAATATAAATTGTGATTAAGTTAAATGGGTATATTATTTCCTGTTTTAAGGGTGAACAGCAGCATGAATTATGTTTGACTCAATAGGCATTTCAATAAAAACCTATGGACTAACAAGCTGCTATCATACAGTTCAGCTGCACAGACTAACAGGAGAAGGGGCTTATGAGCCACCACTTACATTTAAGCTGTTTCTGTGCCTGTTATTTCTGCTGATGCATAGAAAAAGCACTTCCTTAGCTCGAAAAACCTTTCCATTTTGAGTTATAAAAATTAAGCCTGTTTTATTGCACAGGGGTTCTACAGGCAGAAAAAGTAAGATAAATGTAATCAGCTAACTACAGTATTTTTATTTTTGCTGTCTTAAGAAATGTGGAACTTGAGGAAGTGTCTCTGAAAAGAATCATCAGCTCCCAAATTATGAAATTATGGTTTTAGTTTGTCGAAATCAAACAAAATAAAGCAAAGATTTTAGAAATGGTTTAGATACATTTTTGAAAGTGGGAAATGTGCTTTTAGTTTTATGTAGCCATTAAATTTTTTAGAATTTTCAGACAAACCTTCTGCTGTCTCTCTCTCTGTTTTTTGGGGGTCTCTGGGGGGTTTGGGGGGTTTTTTTGATACTACATTTACAGTTAATTTCAAACATTTTAGGATCTGATTGAGAATTTGCCAACATCATTTTTAAGACTGGCAAAGATATAAGTCAATCAGACTCTAATGAATTTTAAGTAAAAAATTGACAATAACATTACAAGTAAGAATGCTAAACTGGCCAAATGTTCACCCTTCAGGGCCAAATAAAGATCTTTCTCACAAACACAATAAAAATATTAAAGTGGAATAAAAGTATATCATCCCCACCACTGCTACACAAAAAACTGACAGAGCACTTAGCTTCCTGAGCCCAATTAAACAACAGGAGTAAAGGCACACTTTGCTAAAGAAATCTCTTAGATTGTACATAAAAAGAGTTATTCCCACCAAGGAGCTGCATAGCCCAAGATAAGCAAGCTCAGTTACTGCTCGTCTTGAACAACTGCATACAAAATGTGGTTGCAAAAACTGTCAAATCAAAGGCTTTCAAGGCAAAAAAGAATGCCACACATTCCCAAGTTATCTACTTTTCCTTTTTTTTTTTTTTTTTCTGTTTTTTAAAAGCTTTGGTAGAAAAGAGATTTTACCAAGTCACTGGAGTCTGCTGTTCTTTTAAAAGCTTGTAAAATGGGAGTCTGAATATTTTGTTTTATTAGGACGAACATAGTGCATAGAAAACACAAAGAAGATTTCCAAAAAGGAAGGGGTGCTAAGTCCTTTAAGATACTCAGAAATGAAAATAAGTTCCATATTCTGAATATCATATGAAAGCAGGCATATAGAAGCACTGTACATTAATATAATTCAGACTATTCTACAGTAGTAGAAAATCTTTGATGTGTCCCTATTTATGAAGTGAAAGAGACATGACAGATACATTCAAAAAGGGAAAACATCATTCCATTTAAGTATTCCACTAACAGAAAGAGAGTCCTATTCTTTAAAATTCCAATACTAACAAATAACTAATTTGTTATTTCTGGTTTGGCCACTGAAATTCAGTAGTTAAAAAAATAATAAATGGAGTGAAGTTGTGGTCATTGGCATGTATTATTAAATTATTTCCTTGAAAGCAGCCAACAAATAAATACCAAAGAATTCCAAAATCTATGTTTATACATCCCTTTGTTGTGTTTGTTTTCCTGTGGGGTTATCTTGCTTGTTTTTCATGACTTGAGTATTCCTGAATAATTCCCCACAAGGAATTCCCAAGAGAGGGGCTGCTTTTCCACCTTACCAGATGGGGCTCTGTAGTGTTTGAGCATCTCCAAAGTGGAAAGAAAACATCAGGTGGTTCAGGGAGCAGCCTCTGGCACTCAGCTCCAAAGGAAGCTGATGCTGGGCAGAAGCAGCATCGAGGCTCTAGAGGTGATCTGGAAGAATAAAGGTCTCCCATGGGAGCAGCCAGGCTTTTCTGGATGCCAGGGAATCCCTGGAGCTTGCAAACCACAGCACAGTCCATGAGGGAATTAAAAATTATGGATGTGGGGAAAGAGGAGGGCAGCAATTCCAGCCCTCCTGACCAGATGATGTATGGGAAAGTCCACAGGGAAAACCACTCCCAGGATTTAATAGGGTTTGGAGGGGTGATCCAGACCCAGTTTAGGAACCCCTGTGTGTTCAAAGGAGAGTTTTTATGAGCAAAGACAATGCCCTTACGTGAGTGAAGATCAAACCCTTCCTAATCTTCTGTTGCAACAGACAAATTACTTCATAACTCTCTGGATATTCTCCTCATAAGCTTTTAAAAAAAGAACAGAAGAGGTTAGTAGAACTGGTGTCCCTAACTGCTGAGAAACAGACACTGGAGTAAGTAAGAACACATTTTCTTTTCCCTGAAAGAGGCAAAATTTTTGTCTTTTTCCCCTTCTTCACACAAGCAGTACCATTTTCTTGGGTGACAGAATTTTTCCTGAAGAAAATAGAAATAATGCAATAGCATGTCTTTCTGGTCCCAAAGTGCTCTATGGATCTTCCAGCTGATCCCAGATAGCTGGTAGAACTTCCAGAAAATCCATCCTTTTTTGCTAAGCTAATTGCTAAAATCACTTTTCATGCTCATGTGAAGTTCTTGTACATTTAATGAAATCTCTTCCTCTTCCAGATGTCTGGCTAATGTGCACCTATATGCAAGCAACCTTTACATAATAGTAATCATAATAATAAAAATAATTTACACAAACTTTGTGACAAATTAACCTGTGTTGTCACAGTAGATATTTACAATACGATAGTGTTTTAATGGTGCTCATTTCCCCTGCTCCCCAAGATCTGCTTCAATTAAAATTAAAACTCAGCAATTTTAATAGGTTGTAAAAAGAGCTCTGTGCTGTTTTCCTTTCACATACACAGTGGTTTAAAGCATTTCTTCCACTGGTGCAGACAAAAAGCTTAACATATGGGGTTCCTTTCTTTTTCTTTGCCTTCCTACCTATGAAATGATGCAACTAGAAGCAGATAACACCTAACCACTGATACATAAACATGAATTTTTAAAGGGCCTGAGGGAAGGATTTAGAAAGGTAATGAGAAATTAGACACTAGCGTTCGCTTCAGGAAAAAAGGAAGTTCACTTAAGAGCTAACCACTAATTAAGGCAACATTAATTTCTAGTATATACTTTCAATTTGCATTATTTTACCAAAAATTACACTACAAACTGTGCATTATCCACAGATATACCGGACACAATTGCTTCCAATATAATTGGGTTTCACAGAGGAGTGACTCTCTGTATCATCAGCCATCTCTCCAAGCAAGACAGCAGCCCCTCAATAAAAAGCTGATTTGTGCACCAAAGACCTCCTGTGTGCTGAAAGATACAAGGGCCTGGGGCTCTGTCCTCTTCTTTTGACTGGGAAAAAAAAATAGCCTATAAATAGCCTAAAACATACCAAAATGTAAATAATGAAGTGACTCTGTGTGTAACAGTCATCAGCTGCTTAAAAGAAATTTTTGAAATTAGCCTTTGAAAAGGTGGAGCAATCAAAGTGACCCTACATCTCCAGTGGAAAATGTGTCTCTGATGTGCTACTCGTTTAACCTTGAAGCGATTTTTCTGCCAGTCAATACATTTCCTCTAGTTACAGGTTGCTTAACTTCGTGCATCTTCTCTGTGTGTGCACTGTCACAAGCATGACGTGGAGAATTAGTTTTAGGTCACAATCAGTGGCCTCTTTTAGGATCCAAAACAGACAGAAGATGCTGAGCACAGCAAAGCTTCAGTAATAAGTAGATATAGTTAAAAAATATGATTTGCTCTCTGTGAATAAGGGTTTGGGTAGTATTATTTCTCCCACTGCTCCAGTACTGCCCTCTATACTGCTCAGACAAGGTCCTCCAAAATATTATATATCCATACCCTCAACAAACTTTTTTGCACAAGGCTGTCTGAGTCTCTTCTTCACTCACAGAGGTAGCTAAAAAGGTGTGCCATGTGAGACAAACCACAATGATTAACATACTATTGTTAGGTGCATTTGTGGGTTGATCAGTGAGTTAATTTGACTTTTGTAGTTACTCCTCGCTTGGAGTTAAACTGCTTTTATAAGGCACAAAGGCTTAAACTGGAGCAAAACTAGAAAGAGACCATCTCCAAAAAGGAACAATTGTCCTTTTCCCAATAATGCTGCAGGTCCTCCTGTGTGTCAGAGGGAAATGATGGAGGCAAAGGCTGTGGGACACAAATTTTGCAGTAAAAGCCAAATTGTATTTCTTCCTGTTTGTAACTGCAGAACTCCAGCTCAGCATTGCACCAACTCCTCCCAGGACTGAGCATGTGCAAAGCAGAGAGCTAAATCTTCATTAAGCCCTTAGATGGCAAATGTAACACAACTGCCAAGTAACAAGAGAAATTTCATCCACCTATGGTCAATTAAGCTAATTAAATTCCCCAGCAACTCAGTGTATAATGTTTAGCCCTTGCCACTGCTTGTTTTGTTCCACTGACATTCAATCACTTATTTATCTCTGTTGCCAAAGGGCCACACCTGAGTTCTGATTTATGGAGCACAGTTGCAAGGGAAGAGCAGCCTCTTTGGCTGTTGATATTACATTTCTGTTCAGAGAGTAACAGGTTCAACCTGCACCCTTAACTTGGAGGGAAATTGGCAATGGAAACGTCAATCCTAACACCTGTCCCAATGCATTCCCTGCTTTTGTTGTAAGAAAGAAGTTTTTCTTGTTGTCTGTGCAGGTTTTTCATGCATGGCTGGGTTCTCTTGCAATATTTCTTTCCAGATGCCAGTTGAGTGTTTTCACTTTGGGGCATATTTAGCATGTCTTAGACCACATTGTGTTTATCACTAGCACAGATGATATCTGCAGCTCCTGAGCAGTAACTCTGACTATCCCTAAAGCACTTACCTCACTGCACAGTTTTGTTTTCTTTGATCTAGTCACAGGCAATGGACAGAGCTAAGATTTCAGGGTGGCCAGCAGCTTAACTGACACAATAACCAGGCTGGGTTGCCAGACATCTGGATACCTAGTGGGCTTCATAAATAGATGCAGGTTTCTGGATTCTGGCCCTGTTCACAGAGGTTCTGAGCACTTATAATTCATATTTAAGGCAAACAGAGTGTTAGGTATTCAACCACGTTCAAGTCATTGAAGTCTATTGTATCTCTTGAACCCTGAGACACAGCAGCCTTTTAACTGCAACTTCCCGTGGCTCATTTCCAGCACAGAAACATAAACATGTAAGGTCTGCTGACCCTCTATCTCCATTTAGACTCTGGGAACTTGATAAATGCAAAACATTTGCTTACCTTACAAGAAGAGGAAGTCGTGCTCTCTGTTGCAAAATTTTGATGGCAGAATGAAGGACTTGCTGCTATAAACCAAGAAAAATAATGCTAGAAAACTGCATTTTCAGAAAGATTGGAGGGATTATTTTTTATGATTTCTGACTGTTTTGACTTGGCAAAGCAGGAGTCTAACAAAACAAGTGATGAAGGCTGCTGGTATGTGACTTCTCAAATATCTACAAGTATTTGTAAGCTTTATTAAGACAAGATGAGTCATCCATCTTGACTTGCTTACATGTATGTTTCATGTACTCTGCTGTGTAGACCAATACAAAGTGTTAGTCATTTGTTTTATTACTGCAGGGTTACATTTCAGCAAAACTATCTAGTTTTGATGCTGTTTATTTTCAGAACCTATCAGGGTGAATTTCATAGGTCTGCAAAGCCACTGGCCTTTCGAGCTTTTTTCGTTGGCAGAAGGGACCCAGAAATGTGAAGTAGAATCTCAGTTTTCAGCTTAAAATTAAAAGAATAAGTTGCTTTCTCTTTTCTTTGGGGACTGTGCTCCTGGAAATTTAACTCTGGTAAAGGCAGAGAAATTATCTTTGCTGAAACTCTTTCACTGCTTTGTGTAAGTCCGAGTCTTTTGCAGCCAGGAAAAAGAAACCCATAACTGCAGGTATTTTGATTTGCAAAAACCTCCATGTGAGGTAAAGTTTAGAGAAGGGAGTGACAATGACATAGATATTTACCACTAGCTTCTGTGTATCTTGATTTTTTTTGTGTTTAGTTTGGCTTGCCTCACTTAAAAGAATTTAGATTGACTCTTCAGAGCTGTAGCAGCCGCTGGCTGCTCAAAATACCTGCACCAGCAGCCGTTGGGTTTGCACAGATCACCTTGCAGTAATTGGTAAAATTAAGTCCAGGACAGAAATGTGGGATTTCCCAGCTTATAATCGTACCAGAACTGTGCCATGTTCAGCTGTAACCATTGGAGTAAGGGTTTTGTCCATCCCCACTATGGCCGCACAAACCTTCCACTTCTGTAACTAATTAATGAGAAGAGTTCTCTGCTTATCACAAATGAGGTGAGCAGCTTTTTGACCAGGAAAAGGGGCCAGCCCACTCTGAAGATGTCAGCATGATCTAATGAGCTATTTTATCAGTCTGACATAAAGATTAAGCCATGCTGGTGAAACATTATGAAGTCAGACAGGCCACAAGGCAATAATTTAGGACATGAGTGTTCAACATATGACCTAAATCTAACTGAGGTTTGTTCATCTAGCCAAATATTAGTTTAAGCCAGTTCTGGAATTACTGTCTGAAGCCAGAAAACCACACAGCTAGGTCTTATTTTAAGAAAAGGAAAAAAAATCTCTTTTTTTCAGTGGAAAATTGTTGTTCCAGCTAGAGGAAATTAATGGACAGTGCTTTCCTTCTGCTAAAAGCTTTGTATTTTCCCTGGAAAAAGGTAAAACTGGGCACTGAAATATATCTACTGAAAAGTGCAAATTTTATGTATTATTTCCTGCCAACAAGTCACTCCTAATGGAAACTTCGCTTTCATCATATTTTCTGCAGAAAAATCTTGCCCGGTATTTTATCACAGATCCACAGATCACAGTTTATCCACAGATCACTAATTTCCATTTGCAAAGTCTACACTACATTTCTTCATTCATATCTCCATCATATAAACAGTCATTTTTTATTGCATTCTGTTACTCTTGCAGATCAAGAGCACATCTTCAGGAAAGAGAGGAAAGGAAAATTAACTGTTTTCAGCAGACATGTCTTTTAAATCAGTAAGAAGGAACAGATAGAATGATATGTGAGAAGTTCTTGAACTGAAAAATATTTCAGTGGTAAGTAAATGTGTATATATGTATATAGATTCATATATATGAACACACAGGCACATGTGCATGCAGAAACAAATATCATATAAATGAAGAAAGGTAAATAAATGCAGATAGAAATAGATTCATGTTCCATAGCCAAACACACTTAACAGTATCCAAATGAACCCTGAGAACCATGTTGAAGAAGCATATTGTATCTGCAATAGCAATCTACCTAATCTGTTCTGGACCTCGTAGGCTTTTGGCTGATGCCTCATGGTTGCTCTGATGTTGCCAGTTGTTCAGTAAATCTTCTGGGTCATATTACCAGACATATCATATCGTTCAATGAACCAAAGAGCCATCAGCAAACAGCAAACACCACCACCAAGGATTTGTTAAAAAAAAAAAAAAAAGTTGGACTACCCTATCTTCTTACAGCCTTGCAAGTGAAAAATGAGTTATAATGCAGAACACCTGCACCACATAACGAAAGTCCTGGAAAACAGTTATGGCTCAGAAAAGCTGGCTCAAGAGCATAACATCACTGCATCCACCCTCCAGGAACATAAAGAGCAACAACCAAACTGAAAACAGCTCAGACCAGACACCACTTTTGCCAAGGTGTTTTTCTGATGACAAAGCAGCAATAGCATATTTCAGTGCTTAAAGTGTTTGTGAAACCTTCTACAAAGACCCTCCCATTCCTGCCTGGTAAATGGGTACTGAAAGAGTGAAGAGCCACCCATTTTTAAGGTCCTAGGGAACAGAATAATATTGGGGACTGCCCTTCTCTTCACTCACATGAATTGTTCCTGCACCCTTTCTGGAGAAGGTTGTCATGTGAGGAAAACTGCAATGGGCAATTAGAGCAGAGCTTAAGAGAAGGAGACTCTATTGTGTCCCTTGGGAAGTTCTTCCTTTAATAACTTATACCATGTTTAAAAATTCACCTCTTGGTTCCAGTTTTGATTTTTCCATCTTTGGCTTTGAGCCAAGGGGTTTTGTCTGCCAACCTTAAACAAATTTTTTATTTGTGATGTTTAAGGATTTATAGTGCAACCCAGAATTTCATTCCCATTAAGGATCTTCCTTTCCACTTAAGGATCTTTCCACCTGTTTTTTATCCAGCTTCTTCTTTTGTATCAAGGAGTCCCTAATTTCACTCCCTGTCAGTCAAACATAACACAGCAGAGATTGCATAGAAAGGTACTTATAAAATGCATATGGAAGGTCTAGAGAGATCCTGGGAAAGCTGTAAAGCTCTGCAATGAACACAAACCAGAACCAGTTCCTGGAGGCTTCCAAAATACAACTGACGCCTTATTAAAAATTAACATTTTAAAATTAAATCTCAGTTTGTGTGGCAAATACAGAATAAACACACCAAAGCTGAGAAGAAAGCAGTTTCCAGGGGGCTGGTCCTGTGTGGTCAACCCACTGGCTGAGTGACTTTGAATTAATGTTGTTATAAATAACAGCAGAATTGTCCCCCATATCAGGAGATTAAAATAAATTATGCCTTGTACCCTTGTTATTCTTTGGAAGGCCTTTATGTAACATTACTGGTTGTCCTGAAAAAATTGGGATTAACTGGGAAGACATATATTGCAGATTGGATTAGACTTCAAAGAGGTGTTGCCAAAGAGAGCTTTTAAAAGGCTTTAAAAAATTAATTGTACCAATATAGGCTCTTTCCCTTTGAACATGATAAAAAAAATAAAATTAAAAAAAATTAAAAAGCAGTTTAATATTACTTAAATACACTCAACAATTATGTTGCTTGGTACTCAAGCAAACCACACGGGGAGCTTTTCAAAGGAAAGTGGATATTTTAGTGACTTATCAATGGCTGCATTTCTCCTCATTTTTTCTGTGTTTCTGCAGTAAAGACAGCCATTCCCCATTAACAGTCCCAGACATGCATGCCAGGGAGGAATATGGTGTGGGGAAGGGAAATGGTGGCAACCTGTCCTCCACAGGGCACTGAGTAAATGCTAAAGTACAGGAATAACAACCAAAAGTCAGGCAAAAGGAATAATGAATGTTAAACCTTCACAGGATGAGGCAGACCCTGGAGGGAGACCCTCACGGGCATACAGTTGCCATGGCAACACCAGGGCAGTGCTCCTGGGCCTGCAGGGCCCTGAAACCTCCATCTCAGCACCCATGCCAGACCCTGCCCTCAAAATATATCCCCAATACCGCCATCAGTCACACAGCTGCTGAAACATTTCCTCCCTGTGTGGACATCCCAGCCAGCTCACAGCCTCTCCCAAAAGACAGGACTGCTGAGACAGCAGAGCCTGAGTCTTAGTCTAGGGACTCCCCTTTCTTCTTTGTGCATAAAATGGTCCCTTCATTTGTTACGCTTTCCTCTCAGACTGTGGCTATCCGCTCCTCAGGCTCTGCAAAATGAGCTGGAGACTGAGGAATGTGCTCGACCATGCCAGCACCTGTGGCTCTGAAACACTGTGTAGACTTTAAACTGAGGATATTTAGAAAGCAGTGGATAATTTCTGGCTAGTGTCTTATGGCCAGTGCTGGCCCCAAAACCTCCACTGTGGCTCAGAGGAGCTTATGTGAGCAGAGGAGAGGGATCACTTCAAACCACCTTATGTGCCCCAAATTGGTGTTGCGTTCCATGACCCTTCTCAGAGTCACTACTGGAGGGGATGGCACAATGTGTTTCATCATGCAGCACTGCACAGGAGATACCACCAGCTTTTCTAAATGAACACTTATTATTTGTTATTGAGCTTCCATAGTTGTTGGCCAGGCCCTGCCCTCCTATAATGCAATGTCCCTATAATGTTCAGCTTGGAAGGAGCAGGAGCAAGGAAGGCACTCCTGGGCTTCACTTGCTGCTATCCAGTCCTGCCCCACCTGCCCTCAATGCACTTGTGAGATTGCTCAAGACGTGGCTCCAGCAGCTCTTGAGTTTCACATGTGGGTCTTTGAATGTGTTACTGTTCCTCTCCATCTGTTTCTAACACATCCTTCTTTGGGGTTAGAGGGATTATTTATCAGTAAGGGGTTTAGGTAGTTTGTTTTGCTGCAGGGAAGGTGAAGCACTGATTGCTGAACGAAATAAAATGCTTCTCTGAATGTCTTTGCTTGTTTGTAAGGGGATGTGAAATGCACGAGAGAAGTGCCAAGCGTTCCTCTGGTAGGGTCCTTGGCCTACTGCAGATTGTCTATTGGAAGAGTAAATACAGAGGGTAAAATGTCATTGTTTTTGTAGAACATAATACCTCGCTTTCCTTTTCTCCTGAGAAGCCTGGGAACTCCAAACAAATTTGGGGGCAGTTTTATTAAATCAAAATATTCATGCATTGTGAGCTAATTTATATCTTTCCAGCCCAGCCCTGTGAAAGGTCAGTTTAACAAACCACTCTCTCAGGAGCTGGGGAGGAGTTGTGAGCCCACCAGTAATCCTCCTAATTGTACTCTACCTTGGTTTCTCATTTTATTAATCAGCAGCCAACACATCCCAGCTTTCAAAATTCATTATCAACCTGCTCAGCACTCTTACCCCTGCCCTCTCCCTTTGCATGAACACTCTTCATATCTCCCTGGCATAGGTATCCTCCAGGTTGCCCTCTGCATCTTTCTGGTGCACAATCATAACCAACTTTTGAATATAGGTCAGCTATAAATAACTTGTGTGATGCTGCATGTATGGATCAGTGCCGATGAAGAAGCAGAACAGAATGAGTGCTGGTGGCCAGCTTCACTCCTGTGGGGAGCTTTAAAATCCAGTCTGGATTCCAGAAGATCTCTGCCAGTGGAAAATGCCCAGGCCCAACACTTCATCACTGTATCTCCTGGCTGGGTCAGCTCCACTCAAACTTATTATTAGACAAAAATTTACAATTGGAAGCTCAGGTCAATTTTTCACAATCTGCAAACTAAAAATAAAATAATATATAATATATAAAAAAAAACCAACAACCCACATTTTGAGTCTTCTCCAAACTTTACATGATCCTTCTCCCTTCTCTTGAGAGTAGATTTGGCAATTTTCAGGTCTAATGAATTTTCCAAGTCCCAATAAAAGGGGAAGCTGCCTTCAATCCTGCCTAAAAGCTTCCAAGCCTGCAGGCTTCCTCAAAGCACAGCAGTGCTTTCCACTGTGGTGCCTCTGTGTGGTATGTGCAGGGAAGGTCTAAGCTTCTCACAGACTTTCTTCTCCCTCTTCTTTTTTAGGTAAGCTCTCTCTGAAACACACAAGAGAGGATTAGAAGTGCAGTTTGGCTGAAGAACAATGCCATCTGTTCCAGTGCCAGGTGACTGCCATTTTTTGAGTGTTTTGTGACAAGAACATTACTTAAGAGCATGACCAGTTGAGAAACATGTCCCACCTTCATCCTGTGGATTCTTGCTCTAAGACTGTGGAAGCTGCGAAAAATCAATTTTCTGCAGCTTCTTCAGAAGCCAGGATTTATTTTATAAGAACACTCAACTATTTTATCAGCTGTTTCAGATCAAGTATCTACTCATATCCCGAGGAGTAGTGGCTCCTTTTATAGCTTTCTCCCCAACTCTCTGGAATTATATTCTTAAGAAACAAAATAACAGTAGTCATTGTTAACTAGCCATAACCCGTGTGTTTGTGTTTGTCCTACAAAGGCCATGAGATATCAACCTCTGCTGTTCTTTTGGTGTCTGGACATTACAGCACATAATGTTCAGGCAGCATATACAAGAGTTACCCTAAAATGAGGTCAAAACACCATGACGGCAAGATTCAGGGGGATTTTCTGCCTCAGAACTCAAAATCCTTGATTGCATGGGCTTGTGGCACAGCTGCATTGTCATACTCAAGTAAAGAGAATGAAGAAGGTTGAAGTTCTTGCCCTGGGATCTGGGGCTTTCTAAGTCACCATTGTGGTCTGGCATGGTGCTGAGGTTGCTGTGCTTGGTCACCTCAGAGTTAGTTGTAAGGGGACACAGTGTTCCAGTCCATCCTTAGAATGAAGCTAACAGAATTTCCCCAAGTGCTGAGCATCTACAGACTCCCTCAGGTGCATGGAAATATAAAGCAGTGTTTGGAAGCAGATGTCTTTCTTTCACTGCTCCTAAGCATCTACAGACACTGCACAGTCATACAGACCCCTCCACTACAATCCAGCTGTATGTATGTGGAATCTCACAGCTACACCATACACAGATCTTCTCACCAGACTTAGCTGCAGTTCTTCACAGAGACTGTTCAGCCCAGTCTCTCTCCACTTAGAAAGCTTCTCTCACCTCCTGCACATGGAGGCTGAGTTAAAGAGTCACCTGCAATAGGATTAGCTGAGCGTTTCCCAGAAGAACCTATAATGCTACACGTTGCATGTTCAGAAACACTCCTGCAAATTTAAGCACACTGATGTTCCCTTTCCATATATAACAGAAGGGCTGAATTGCCATATGTACAAAAGCAAAGGAAATCCTCCTCCATCTTGCATGCAGAAGAACTGACATCATTCATCTAAGGTTTCACCTATTTTGACTCAGATTTTTATCAGTTTCTCAGGATGCGGGTAGAAATCTGAATGGGCTATTCTAAAGTGTCTGTGTTCCTTCTTCTATAGATGAAGGGCCTTAAATACACCCCCAGGTCTCTGTCCACCTTCTGTTGAGAAGCTGCAGCTATCAGAAAACTGCCCTTTCCCATTACTTGTTTTTGGAGGCTGGAGGACATGGAGGCAATGTCACTGATGTCCAAGTTTTTTCACCAACATCTGTTGCACCACCAGCCCTCAGCCCCCACTGTATCACGTGAACTGCAGACTCTGCACCAGAGGAATTATGTGGACTTGAGGCAGCCACGATTTATGTTGCAATACGAATTGCATCGTAAGTTATGCTGCCCCCAAAGGCAAGGGATGCTGACAAGAGCACCTGTTGTCCAGATTCTTCCCTTCTCCCCAGACCAGTCTTCTTCAGGGTCAAGTCATGGCCAACATGGTTTAGGATTCAGGTCACAGGACTCCGCAAGCTGAAAGCATTGGGAGTGGTTGCTTACCCAAATTTTCAAAAGAGGAATTGTTAGGGTGCTTAGTACACAAAAACAGAGGAAAATAAATCAGCATTTGTAGAGGCAAATTGAATTATAATGGCTAAAGTTTTTTCCCAGGGAACTTCTTAAACTTATTGCCTGAGCAGAATCTGAGGGTCTATTTTTCTTTTTTTCTTTTTTTTAAACTTTTCCAATATACCCAGTGACTAGAAGTGATTCCAGTGAACCACCAGTTGGTGGTTCTTGCATGTGCCCAATAAGCAACTCTTCTGAGTTGTTCAGTTCAGGTGGTGCAACCTATCCTGGACGTATTGAACTTTGCAGTGCACATACATATTTGCTTCTCTTGTATATGTCACACAGAAGGGCACAAGCAGAGGTGAGGCACAGCTCTAACAACTGCACTGAGGCTGAATCTTAGACTTTGATCTCCACTGGTGTCCTTTGGCCTCCCCCCTTAATAACACGCCTGTTGTTGCAATGCACAAAGACTCCTATCTTTGAGAGGAACCATAGGAAAAGGTGTGCCTTATTTGTTCAAAAATTAATTATTGATGTCAGTCAAACTCCTCAGCCTTGAAGGTGTGAAGGGGAAATGTTAAACCTGTGCAAAGGTCAGCCCTACCAGGACCTGCCTATTCAACGAAAGGAGCTAAAGCAGAATGATGAATTGCCAATGAGTTTCTGTGTGTTCAAGCAAACGACAAACGATTAACCTGTAAAAGTGAACATTGCAATACAGGAATTCAGTTCTGGGATAGAGTTTTCACAGAAGAATGTAAGTGGGAGGTTTTGTGAGTTGCAGATCAGATCTTTTCATTCCTTCCTCTGTATTTTAAATTATAGTCTCAATAACTGAGCACCAAATGGGGAGAAAAAAAGTTCACGCCAAAGGAAGTAGAAGCTGTTGAGGGAAAAAGAGTAGTTCCTCAGTTACAGATAAAGGTAAAATGTGGAGGACACTTTTACCAGACTAACTTTGCTTTTGGTTAAGATGGCTACTCAGATTCCTGTGGACTGAATAAAAAACATGCTGGTGGTACATGGAAAGAAGCAGCAGTAAATAGATTTTCCATCATTGGATAATGGAGTCTATCAATATGAAACCTTTGTTGAACTAGGGTGGTAGAGTACTCCCTTGCTTATTAACCTGTTGTTTCAGGAACATACCATTTGTGAGAAAGGTAGTCCCTTGAGGTCAAATATTTAATTGAGTTATGCTTAAAGTCAACTGCAGCTAAGCCCAGCAAACTACACAGCCACATATTTTTATGGATGGAAGAGCAGATAAATAAAAAAATGGAAGCTTTGACAAATGTGCTCTACAAAACCCTGGGACCAACACTCCTCACAGTTTCCCTGTTATTGGGATGAAGTTTCCTTCATTAATCTCTTTTTTTCTTAGAGCACTTCTTGAGAGAAGACTCAGAGGCTGGGGTAACACACTCTCAAGTGCCACACTTGCATGTGATTTATAGTCCCAGCTCACAGAGTATTTTTAATGTAATGATTTTACAGCCCCAGGACTCACACACTTACCGGGATATGAAAAGACCCTCACTCACCTGGCAAGTTAGGAACCTAAATCAGATTAGACATTTTTTGTTTAGGTCCTTAAAAGCTGCTCTCTCTACTTACTTTCCATAGTAATCCATGAGTGCTGACTATCTGTGACTCATCATCTGTTTTCTGACAACTATGAGGTATCTCATATTTTAAGCAAGCCAAGTAAATCCCAGAGTTCTGCCCAGTAGGTTACTAAACTATGTCAAAAGGACCCAGTGCACAGTCCTCCCGAGTCTCTGGTCATCCAGCTTCATATAGACAAAGTCTACTTGATTTGGATGGGAAGTCACATCCATTCAAACCTCTCCTACATGGTGTGGGTATGCAACTGCTCACACTGACTTGATCTAGGACATAAACTTACACCAAGACACTCAAAAAAAAAAAGCCAGGAAGCATTCCATTTCCATGCTAAAAATAAAATTCACGATGCTTCTTGGAAGTATGCATACATCTTAAAAATAAACCACACCAAAGAAAGCAAACAAAGCAAAAGACTCTGCTAGCTAGTGATACCAATTTCAGTTCAAAGTGAATTCAGACCTATGACATGGGTTATGTCTGCACTAAATCTCAAATTCTGCCAGAAGGTCAGCACTAGACAAAATTTCCTGTGTGTCCAGAGAGATCTTGCAAGCACAGATGCATGCAGGGCTATGCTGATATTGCACATCATTCTCCAGAGTATGCAGAGATCTCAACACTCTGACACCCTTCTGTGGGCCCCATCCAGCTGTGTGGACGGGGGGTGGGTGTGCAGATTGGTAACACACTCAACACCCTCCTTGAGGGTGCTTTCTGCATCCTCCACTGACACAGGCAACAGTCCCTGAGGGGCAGAGATGCTAATGCAAAAACAGGCCTGAAGGATTTGAAGGGGACCTGGGGCTACTCACCACCTTGTTTAACAGGGTCTGAGACTATAAAAAGCAAGGAAAAAAAAAACAATTCCTTTTCTCATTAGGGTCTGCAGACTTGGCCTGCCTGAGGACTTAAATAACTTACTGGATGCGGCCAGGCTTGGATTGCACACAGGGGAATACTTAGACCCATGCATGTATTTCATGTACTGCACAGGTTCTGAAGACTGTGAAGATCAGCTTTTTTTGGCCGTGGTAGTAAACAGCAGACCAGACTGGACAGATGCAAACACACCTGAGTAAGGCCACTTCAACATCAAGTTTTGCACAGATAAGTCACCTGAGTGAAATATATTCACCTGTCGTTTTAAAGGCTTTAGCTCTCAGATGGAGCAACCAAGGCTCAGGACTGTAGTGCTGACACCCTTAGTTGAAAGACAATTCAACTGGCTGCAAATGTCAGCAACTATATTTGCATCTGTCATCACAAATATATTTCAGTTTTAGATGGAAGGAGAAAAGAAAACAAACACATATTCTAGTTAAACAGAAAGGGAGTATGGAATCACCGAGACTTTCTAAAGGAGAGTTTATTTAATTTATTCTTCTGTACACACAGCTAGTTTGCTAGGATATTATAACTCAACTAATTTCTCTGGTGACCCATGGCAACCTGTAGATCAAAAGGATTACTCGTGACTCGTAACTTACCTTGGCTAAATATAAATATAGGGCTTTAGGTTAAGTAATCTAGGCCTTAATCAATAAAACATTTAAAGTGACAGTACAAGGTGGGATTTCAAAGTTGTGTTCTTACAATGTCAGCCCCTAATATCTGAGTTTCTGAGGTTCCTCTTTTTAAGATAGATGCCCCACATCAAGGGTTTTCCCATGCACTTTGTGCATACAAGTACAGCTGCATACAGTTTGAATATTCTCCTGTTCCAGAGGAGTTGTATGTTCATTTTTCCCCACAGGAAATCCAGGCAATTGCCTCTGTGTGGAATACCACAATTAAGTGACCATAATTGCATATTTAATGCGCTTGTATATATTTTGAGTGCCAGGTTCTCAGATGTGGCCACCTAAATGGATATCTAAATCTCACTTTTGGGTGGTGAGGTTGAGAAAAAATGTATGAAAGTCTTATTTCATATACTTAAATTGCATCATTTAAATGCCCAATGCTTGCTGAAGAGCCTGTATTTCAACAGCAGATCTTACATGCCCTGTGGGCTAGTGTTGGCAACTGGAAGCTGAAAAAATACAAGTCAAATAAAATATGACTCTTTTAGAAGAAGTCAGAAAGCTTTCCAAATATACAAGGATGCAAAGATTACAAAATTGTTTCTTCTCAGACTGGGGAACCTGCAGGGTCATTCCTGCTTACAGCCATAGTGGTTGGTCAATGGTGCAACCAGCACGGTGCAACCTCACTAATGTCTGGTTTACTCCATAGATGGATGGAACAAAGGGAAGTTGCCCATCAAACCATCTAACAGTGATTTCCAAGTGTGTGCCTGATTAAACGTGATGTGAAAATTATCTTCTGACTGGGTAGGGAGTTAAAAAACAGCTAAGAAGCCAGTTTATCTGTAATTATTCTAGTATTATTGACTAGCTGGCACTTCACAAACAAATATGGCCTATGCTGTATGCTGTCTGTAGTTCCACTGATTTCAGCGAAGAGTCTGAACTAATGCTCCTTCCTCAGAGCTCACACAGTCCAATTTATGAATAAGCAGAACTACTAGTTTCAGTTCCTGAATAAGTACCTTTTTCCCTTTCTGAAGGAAAAAGCCAAATTTGTATCTGGCTTTTATTCTTGCCCAGGGTAATGGAAAGGAGAAGATGTATTGCAGCCTTAAAAACCTTTCCATGAGTTCCTCAGTATGAATTATTTTATATAATTCACAGAGAAGTTGACATGATTTACATCAAAATATACAGTTAAATTGTTCTCTATTGTAAACCATTAGCAAAGAGGGATGAAGAGCTTATGAAGAGGAGTGGAGAGACTACAATGTTATGACAGAATGAAAAATTTCTGGACATGCAAGAAGACATCACATTGTTTCCATTGGAAGATACTTGTCTATGTTTCCTACAGCAAGAACAAGATCTTTGGCCTGTGCACTGGAGACTATTCTGTTTATTTTTATTATGTGCCAGAAACTTTTGTACAGAAGAACAGGCAGATCGCTCTTCAACTCCTAAAGTAGGAGCAGGGGTGCGTTATGGAGGCATGTGTCAAAGGGATGTAACTCCCAGGTGATTGGCATTATTGTTCATACAAGTCCTCAACAGTGGAAGAAGGATAATTTTTACAGCACGGTTTGGTGCTTGCAGAGATTTGCAGTTGCTCTATGTATCTCCATTCTCCATGCAAAGGAGGTATCTACTCCATGTTAGCAACTTGGGCATCAACCCTAGAACTTCTAGGAGATGAATCCTCTGAGTTCAGGGAGCAAGAGAGAACAAATTCCTCTTCCACTCTGCATGCAAGAGCTTAGCAGCATGATGCTGCATGAGCCAGGGTAAGAAGACCAGAAGCTGCTGGTAGTATCCATAGCTCCCACTGAGTAGGTTTGCTGTTGGAGCTTCCCAGAGGAGATGGTGGATGGAGGGTGCAGGGTGCAACAAATCCACAAAGTAGTTTATTTTGGGAAATAGAAACCACCCTGGAGAAAATAGTTGGGAATAGAGTGACACTATTAGAGGAACTGCAGAGTGACTCTCTGGCTACTGACACAGACAACTTTGTCCTTTTTATCATTCAGTTCTGTGGTCTGTTACAGCTCTAGGGAGAGGAGCAGTTGCCAGTCTAGTCAGTACAGGGCTCTGATACTCTCTGCACCTTGAAAGCAACTTTAGTCTTGCTTCTTTGTTATTTTCTGTCTGGTGGTGAAGATTCCTGAAGAAAAATGGTCAATTAATGTCTTAATAATTCTTGCTACTATGTTTCAAGAAACATTCTTGTTTTCTAAAAGGTGTTTAATTTTACCCCCTTGGGGACCCATTTAACTTTCCTTTCTAATCTCCTAACAATCTGGAATGAGGTCTGTAGTAGTTCTGCTTCTTGTGAAACAGCTTTGGGAGATAACTCCTAGTCCATGTTAACCACACTTCAAATAATCTTTGTGTAACTGTGATGCAAACCCCTAATCTCCCACAGCAAGTTTATGACCATTTTAATGACCAAGACTTAAGGTGGACTTAAGAATGGGCAGGGAGAGAGGGGTGAAGAACCAACCAAGGAAGAGCAGTTCAGTTTGTCTTCCAAACAGCTCTGTATCTCTTACAGCTTTACAAGGATGAAGTGACTGGTGAGCAAACAAGGAGGCCTAATCTCAAATAAAGAAAGAGGGTCCCAATAGGATCAGCAGTCTTCTTCTGAAAGGTCATATAAGCACATACTTGTTTCTTTGCACTGAGATAGATGCTGGAGTTTCATAGAACTCAACACCTTCGAACACAAACTAAACATACCTTTGGGATAATGAATATACCAAGCTCTGATGTCTGAATGCACACACGTAGCAGCTGTGTGCTGTCCTTGGGGACATCAATGTTGAGAAAAAAAGAGAAGTCAAAACTTCATATTTGAATGCTGGAGAATATATTGCACTACAGCTTTCGTTGGACAAAATCTACCTCTGACTACCTCCTTCACTCTGCCTTTTGGTGAAAGAATCCCTGCACATATCAAGGAAAGAAAACAGATTGGGATTTGAAAATAATATGGTTTCAACATCTCTTCAAATAAGACTCTCAAGAGCACAAGAAAACACACGGTAGCATATAGGGGCAGAACTCCTTCTAGGAAACATAATTTCCTAGATACTATTTTTGACTGGTTTTTGTTTAGTCAATTGCTTTTAATTCAGCCTCACTTGGTTTGGGGAGTCAGCCAAATTGGAGAACAAAAAGGAAAGCAAGAAGCCCAGCCCTTCAAACCTTTGCTCACTAGTTGAATTTTTACCTCTTTAAAACCCAGTCTTCCTCCATGGAGGCACAGTGCTCCAGTTTAAACCTGCTTGTGAGAATTTATTACCCCTGTGTGTGAGTCTTTGAAACCATGATTTTAACGGTAATAATTTCTAAGCAGTGAAATTCATGAGAGGCTGTAATATAATGCCAAGTCTATCCTATTATGGTTTTAATTGGAATATACGTTTTATGTGTTATTAGAGAAATGTTACTGTCCTCCTTGCCCTTAATACTATATGAATAGCTAAAGCCCTCTAATGACCGTGTAATTTATTGTCCCTATAGTTATGGCATTAAGCTACAAGTCATCTAATACTTGCAAACATTGTAAACTCCAATTACAGCTACACCAGTGATCCTTCTGTCAACTGAGCTAAAAATCACTGAATGATAAGGTTAAGCACTGAGCCACATAACACAGTTATCTGGAGCTCAGCACCTGTACTACAGAGAAATGTCCAATAAACTACGGCTAAATACTTTTACTTTGTGATCAGATACAAGTATAGCAAATACAGCCAGCTTCCAGAATGATGTTGGTTGCTCTGGTTCCACCAGTCTTTCTGTATTTCTCAGCTTTATCCTAATTCGCTGCTAAAAGTCAATCAGAGATTCTCAGGAACCTGAGAGGTTTCACAGGTACCAGGGGGGATTCTGCCTACCCCGACAGAAATCTTGGAGTTTCAGGAAAAGTGCACTGCAGTTTCTTTGCTTTGTTTTCAAATATCCACAGCTATTTGAGAAAGCACCAAACCAGCTGACAACCCTGTTCAGAGAATTTGGGAACAGTTTTTGGCTTGTCACTGACAGTAAGTAGTTACCATTTGAGGGTAACCTTTACCTAGAAAGCAAGGTAATCCTCAAAACCAGCTGTAAATTGCCAGACTACTATAGCAGAAGTGTAATATGTATAATTTGTCTGGCAACTTCAACCAAGAAGTCAAATCAAAGGACTCAACCAAGGAGTCAAACTCAGCATAGAGTAGTCAATACAAAAATATCCTGTAAACACCAATCAGAAAAAGCCCCCTAAAGTGGTAGCTGGAGATACAGCTTATGTCAGAAGGTACTTTGTTTTTCTTGTTCAGAAAAAGGGTAGGTGGAATCAAAAGGGGGTATCTAGACCATAAAACTACATAGTACTATTAAAAAAAAAAAAGTAGGTCTTTTTTAAATTTCCTATAAAAAGACATAGATTACATGCATGCATGTGTATTTCCACAACTGTAATTTGTATTTGGTTTTGTGTCTAAGCCACACAAGAGGCCACAGTTAAGAAGCCTAGCACCATTTGCACTGAGAATATTACCAGTGTTAGTGGAAATTGTCTCCTGGATGATTCGTGATGCCTGTGTAATTCTTCTGGCTAAGCATTCCTTTCAAAAGAATACATGTAGCAAATCAAGTGCATAAAATGGATAAATTACCTTTCCACACTGGTGATTTGTGATTGCTTATTCAAGCCATCTAATGTTTCTGCAGCCCAAAGAGGTGCACTAAAACTTGCTAAGAAGGAAAATGGCAAATTATCCATTTCAAGTCCACATTTTTAAAAGGAATGAACACTCAAGCTACATTTTGTGACACATTTTACATTTGTGGGGCTTCGTACATTTCCCATGACCATCCAAATATTCATGAAGAATTAATAACATGGTCCTGCCTTTAGCAAGTTCCATTCATTCTTATTTGTATCTGGCTATAATCAGCACCAAGACCCCAAATATTGGACGACTGCATTTGATTCTTGAGTTCTTTCCTTTTTGTTTATGTCAAAGCAAATTAGCTGGAAGGATCCTGACGAGGAAATCAAGCAAACTGTGGAAGGTCAAGAGGGCATTTCACTGAAATGTAATATAATAAGTACAATTTAAACAATGAGAGATCCCATTCACCTCTTTTGTTTTCCTGAAAGTTTAGAATTATTTTTAACCATCTTTTTAATAAATAAAATTGTCCTATTAGTTTGTCATACATTTGGATTTCATTAATTTTAGAACATTTTCCAGGCCTCTAAAATTAAACAGATGTCATCAGGCTCATTTAGGCCCCAAATAACCCTTGCAACAAAACCAATAATTCAAGGGTCAGCTGGAAGGTGGAATTTTGTAATAAAGAAAAGTTAAGAATTTTAAAAAGAAAGTTAAGAAGAAGAAAAAGAACAAGAAATTATGCCAGTCCCCTGTTCCACACAATGGTTAGTACAGCAACTGAAGACCTGTTTTATTGCTGGGGGAAAGGGTGGAGCCAAGGAGTGAAAGTTCAGGAAATATGGTTTATTCCCTGAATGCTTTGATTGCTCCCTTTCCTGGGGTGATTAGTCAAGAAATCTTTCTTCCAGCTTTCTTGCTCTGTCGTGGGCATGGATAAGAGGACAAAGATTTGGTTTGGGTCTGAAAGCTGGTCCTGTCGGTCAAAGAAATTTCCAAAACATCATGCTGATGTCTGGCAAAGTGCAATCCAAGGGAACAGAATAGACAGAGCAGAACCTGGGAGTCCTGACAACAATCCCATACTCTAAACAACGCTTCCACCTACTGTAGGAACGAAGGGGTTTAGTTTTGCCTCGTAAGCAGAAATTGCCATTTCTTGGAGAGATTTCTGGCAGTGTAAAAAGGTTTCCATCTCTATTAATCTCTTTGAAATTTCTACCTCCTCAGCTAGAACTCAGCTCCATGAGCAGCTGGTCTGATGTTTGGCACGAATGGGGAGGCAAGTCTGCAACAGCAGAGCTGGGAGAGGGAAGATGCTGACACCAAGCCATGGTGAGGAGGGGTTGGAAACTGGCTGTAAAACGTGCTGCAGGAGTGTTCCCCAGCAGATATCTCAAGGGGCAATGCTGAGCCAGTACAAGATGCTTGGGAGGAATAAATGGCTTCTGTTAGCACTGTAGAAAGGGAAACTTTAAAACTGGGTAGAAAGCCAATTGCTTTCCCACACCCTGGCAAACAGGGAACTGTGTTCCCGGCTCTATAAGCATCTCCAGGTTTACAGGGGTGTGTCTGAGATCAGACACAAAAAAATCCAACCATTGTGATTTCTTCACTGAAAATTAGGAGCTGGATTTTACTTTGCGGAGGAGGAGGGAAAATGAAAATTGCTTTTCCTTTGTAACCTGAGAGGCTGAGCTGAGTTCTCCTGCCAGACTGCGAAGATCTGCAGTGGCCCCTGCCCTAAACTATGCCATCCTACTTAGCTGCCAGGATTGCTAAGTGGAGACCTAGAAAAATGAATAATGTATGGTACAAAAATTATATTACTGTAACTTTAAAATCCTGATGCTAGAAGCTGAAGATCTCTCTGAAATACTATCAAGCACAACAGAAAGGGAGCAGAAAGCTAACAGCTGAGAAGAAATTTAATCACTGACCTCTGAAAATCATGGGTTAGCTTTCTCTTTTCTCTCCTCTCCTCTCCTCTCCTCTCCTCTCATCTCCTCTCCTCTCCTCTCCTCTCCTCTCCTCTCCTTTCTCTTCCCAGAGAATATGCTGGCTATTCCCAGAGCTATGCTATGCTGGCTATTCCCAGAGAAGCATCACAGCCCAGCAGTGTTTCTGTCCACATGTGGTTTATGCCTAAGATGAAAAGACAGAAAAATGTGGCAGACTCAGTGGAAAATTTCCCCTGATGAGCAATGAGTAGAAGTCCCTTGAAGGACCCACATTCCTTATGCCTTACAGCTGCCATGCCCTGGGATGTCAGGAGCTGGTGGCCCTGAGGAGGACAAGCAGGCTAAGACAGTCGTTGGCTGAGGGCTTTCTCCCCAGAGCAGATTACAGCCAGCAATGTCCTTAAGATGTTCCAGGTCTAGTCAGCCACACAGAGTTAGTAAAATGGAAATTCAAAATGCTCTGATCGTAAGAACTGTGTCTTTCAGGCTGCACCTTCATCGTACAAATACAGGGGAGGGGAAACAAAGCTGGGGACTTTTTTCCCCTGCAAGGCTAAAGGGTAGGAGAGTGTTAAGGAAGATTTTATGGGCAGGGGTCCTTGATGCCTTCACTGGTCTGTGACAGCCATGGGAACCCTCATGCCATCAGCACAGCAGATCATGAGTCTTGGCTGCTAGAACCAACTCCAGAGTCAAAGGAGACACTTCTCAGCATATCTCTGGTCGAGCTATCGACCCATTGTTTGTAAATAACCTCAGATAACAGATGGCAGCAAGCCTACAACAGTTGAGAATTCATACTGAGTCATCCTAGCAACAAGAGTACCAGACCTGCCAGAAGTTTGTTTCAGTTAACACAACAGATGCTGCTGCAGAGAGGAATACATGGCAGCAACTTCAGCCTTCACAGAAAACAAACACTCCTCTGTCAGATTTCAGGTTTGCAGTAGGTATTTTTAGGTTTGTTTTGACCATTTCCCTTCCCTCTTTTTCTTAGTGCTTTCCAGGTTTAAAAAACAAAGTCTGCTCATGGTGGAAGGGCAATAGTGGCTTTCATATTTAATAACTCTTAAATCTTGTCCAACATGTGGCAATTGTTAGGTAGATTTGAGCTGCAATTAAAGAGGCACCCTTCTTTCTCTTCAGCAACAATATAGGCTCTTAATCCACCTAAAACCATCATATTTTAAGAGATGAGATCATCCTGAGGCAAATGGTATCAAACTTAACTTGGATCTGTTTTTCATAGGGAAGTTTAAAAGTTAAAGTTCACTTTCCTAGAAGTCTTCCATTAAAGAGATGGCAGTTCCCAGAGTTCTTTTCATGTATCCACAGGTACCTATATCATACAAAACAACATCTGGGGGACGGAAGGCAGAGGATAATTACTGAAAATCCTTTGTAAAGTCCCTTTTTCTTTGAGAGCCTGAGTTGGGACTCTAAATAGAAGTGAGACCAGGAGTTTTGTTGCCCGATTATAGATTTGACTGCAGATAAAAGCACTGTTTGTGTGACTCAGCCCTCGCAGTCCTCACAGGTCTGATGTGGATAACTGATAAAGGCTGTGAAGGACAGGAATAAACAGTGATAAAACAAATGAGAGCAGTTTGGCTTCCAACCAAAACACATGTTTAATAAAACCTGCACAGTTTGTGCAGAGACATTTTTGTTTCCTTTTGTGGTGCCGAGATGGCTGTAAATATTCATAAGGAGTCTGGGCTTGAGTCTAGTTCCTACCACGACTGGGTCTGGGCTGACAGGCTGTGCCGTGGCTCTGTTCCCATGGTGGCACTGGTCTGGGAATAGGACTACAGGCTCAAGGTTCCAGTTAGTTTTGCAGCTTTGGGGTTTACAATTCATTTTTTTTTTCAACTGCAACATGAAGAAATACCTTCCAGAGAACCACAGGCAGGTGAGCAGAGCTAAAAGCTGAGAGCAATCATGATGCACACAACAGGGTCAAATAAATGCCTTGAGAGAGGAGAGATGGATCCTTTCCAGTCTTGTCCCTATTTCACATCTGGGTTTCCCTTTGCACCTCAGAGCATCATCTCAGGTGCCTCAAATTCCTCTTTTCCCACAATAGCTCGCATGCCCTCATCAGCTACTTTTCCCTCATCAGTCCCTAACACCTTACTCATTTTTCCTCTTTCTTTCTCAGTTTTGCAGATCTCCCACTCCAGAACAATTTCAGCAAAAGACATGAGTCTGGGCTCTCATTTGCAGCCTTCATCCCATGCAAAGGTAAGAAAGCCACTGTGACAGCAGCAGTCAGAGGATCTGTACCAAGAGGTATCTATTAATATCCACTAGTCATGCTGCTAAACCCCTATGTCCTTTTTTGAAAAGGTAATCCTGCCTTCTAAAGGCTCAACAAATGAGAACACCAAGGGACTTTCCTAATTTGTAATACCTGCAAATGACTTGAATGAAAATACCTCCACAAACTAGCAAAGTTTTGTGGAGGACACAAAATTGGAGAGGGAACAAATAACGAGGAACAAGGGATTTGAATCCAACGGTTGCCTGGGCCAGTGAATGGAAAATGCCGTTTAATGTACAGAAACATAAAATAATAAGTCTGGGGCCAGCAAACCAGACAGAAGGATATTATACTGAATGGTGATGCATCATATTGACCAGTGAAGGGATTTAGAGGTCACTGCAGAAAAATCCTTGAAGCCTTAAACTTGGCACACAGCTAAAATGAAAATCACTGCAGGAAAGCAGCAAAGGGAAGGGAAATGGCTTTCTCCCACTGCCTGTGCAACAAAACTGCACGGGGACTTGGCTCTAATTGGCACAATGCCATCTCCTCCTGGGAAGTGCAACGTGGAGACACTTGGGTCACTGGTTCCCCATGTACACCTGTTTATGTCTCACATGGTGCTGGCCCAAGGGCTTGCCCTCCCACAGACATGGGGGAAAAGGTAGCCCAAGGTGTTCAATTGGCACCAGTAAACACAGGGGGATATTGTGCAATTCACCCTAAGGCTCAGTGATGCTGGACAGACCCAACCCCCCAGCTCATTTGTTCATCTGGTCTTTGCTTTTGGCTCTGACAAGCAAATAAGTTAAAGCAACAAAAGCTCAGGGACCCTGTGGACGTTTGAGCACAAAACAGACACCCTGGTCCTGCAACCCCCTGGGGCACTGAGATCCTGCATGCCTGTATCCATACCACCTCACTGACCTATCTGCAATGGCCTGTAAGAGGTAAAGTGGAACAGTGAAATGCAGACAAAGTGCTAAGGCAACTAATTTTCTTCCTAATTAATTTTCTCCCTAACAAGCAGTCTCATTTAGTTATTTTCCTTCTCCTTGCTCTGACAGAATACTTAATCCCTCTTCCCTCACAGCTGTCCTGAAAAAGAAAAAGAAAAAGAAAAAGAAAAAGAAAAAGAAAAAGAAAAAGAAAAAGAAAAAGAAAAAGAAAAAAGAAAAAGGCCCCAAAACCCAGAAACCAAAAGAAATTTTAGAATCTCCTCCTCCCCCTATTTGAACTGATACTTCCCCCATTCTGCCTTCTTTATTGTAAATATAAACAACTTCCCAACTTTGCTAAGTTGATCTGCAGCTGAGCTGTAACTCAAAGAGCTCCATTAACATTGTTAATTAACAACATCCTTGAGGCATCCTAATCCCCACGGGTGATAACCCGGGGCACGGAGGGGAATAGGTATTTATAGATGATGGAAAATGGTGAGGAACTTCAGCATCGGTCTGAATCAGCAGTTCACACACACATCCAGGCTTGAAAGGGGGATTTGTCCGAAGGACCAGGCGGTGGGGAAGTGTTTTCTCAGTTGTCGGCTTGTTGGGCAAGTGCATTCATTACCTCTGCCGGCTGCTCCTGAGTTAATTCTGGTTTTTCCCACCTGGGGGAGCAGCAGTGATTCAACGGCAGCTGGCCTGCACAGGTCCTGCCTCCAGGAGAGGAAGAGACAGGTAGGACAGGATGGATACCCTTGATGCTATGATGAACATCTGGAGGGTGCAAGCACCAGGAGAAATCCCTATTCCTCTCCCTCCTCTTCTGTCCTTCTGCAAACTCTCCCCCTCTCCTTCTCCAACCCTCCCCCCCACTTCTACCCTTCTGTAGCTCCCCAGAACCCTGCAGAGGGCAGGGCCAGGCAGGCCAGGATGGGAGCAGAGGGGCTGTGGAGCCTGGCAGAGGTGTCTGAGTGTGACCAGGAAGGATGAGGGTCAGCAGCCAAAGGAGGACTTGCTGGAGACACGACATCTGGCAGTCACCAGAACTGTTGGTTCTTCGGTTGCTCTGCCTCTGGCTGTTTTCTTGTATAAATGGATAGATAAGCCGGATGTATTCCAGCTGAATTAGTGTACACATGATGGTCAAAATGAGCTTGAGGATAGAAATAAGTTACTGACTTATTATGCTGGACAGAGGACCTGGAATTGCATTGAAGATCCAGATGTGTATCCTGGCTGTCTCCCAGCTTTGTGGCAGGTGAGTCAGATGTCAGACCTACTTTCTTGCCCTGCTCCCATGTTTCCATGGGGAAAAAAAACCTGGGTGCACAAGCCTAAAGTCACAATAGAGCCCTAAAGAATTAAGGGGGCCACACAGAGACTTGCCTGCAGCTCCTGAGTAACTCCTGAGGTCTGATTTGATGGTGCACATTGTATGTAAGTTTTAATATTTACCAGCTGATAATTTGTCAGTTTGAGCTATGAAAATTTCTTATTGAATAAATAAAATATTCATGCTGTCAGTACCCTTCCCTTTCAGAGGCAGAATGACTTCTGTCCTGCACCAACACCAAGGAAAATAAAACATTGTTTGGTGCCATAATATCCCCTTACTGCAAGCTGAAGTTGATACACTTTCTCTACTACTCAAAATATGTGAAAATATATATATATATGCACACCACCTAAATTCAACTTTCCTTCTCTTTTTCCTTTTATTTGTGTCCCCCATTCAGGAAGGGTTTGAAGCTCCAGTCCTTTGCTATAAACCATTATTTTCCAAAACAAGCTTTAAAAAAAGGAATCAAGCAGCAAACAAAGGTGAGGCTGAATGCAATCTCCTGTACTCAGTTTTCAGAAGAACAGTCAGAAAACAGTTAGGAGCACTGCAGATATTTTCTGTGCCTACTGCTGTTCCCAGCAGAAGCTTAAAAAACAGCCTTTAAGGTGCTTTATTGTCTTAATGAACTCATTGCAATAGCTGAGCAAAGTTGTGCAGTTTTAGCTCCTGCTCCTCCATTAGCCTACAAACTGTTAAAAGACAAGAAAAACTAAAATAATAAACATGAGGGAGCTTGCTGCAGCTGTGCTTGTCAGCTCCAGACATTAGTGTGGCTAATTCCAATTGGGAACAGTTCCTGGGCTTGGTGATAAATTAATCCCAACTCTGATAGTATGTAAAGATTTCTCTATGCATAAGCTGAAAGAAAACCTCCCAAACTGCTTACAAATTCCCCCTTACAGATATTTTGATGACTACACAGCAAACTATTTAGTCTGTGTATCTCTTTTGGATCTATTTTTCATTTTGATTCAATGATATTATTATAAGATATGCTTCATCCAAAAGCAAAAAAATTAGGCACAGGCTTGAACTGTTGCAGAGCTATGAAGCAGAGCTGATGGGGGTGATGTCTTTTTCCTGGAGATAAGCTGCAACTGCTTTGTAAGGAAAAAAGCAGAGCTATTGAACCCCTTCTAAAATCAGCCTGAATTTTATTTTAAATTGCTGTTTTTTGGAAAAAAACCAATCTGACTGCTAAAATCAGGAAGCATCTGGACTGCTTTTTTTTTTTCCCCCAGAATCCTTCTGCTCCTACATCTATGTTGCTCCGTTAGCAGAAGGACACAGCCCAAAGGATAAGAAAACCCACTGGCTAGATTAAAATCTCCAGGGCACTAATGCATCTGAGAGAGCCACCAAGATGAGGACACTGGAGCAGCGAGGTTCTGGACAACAGGCACCTCTTGCCAGCTGCATCCTGCCCACCACCATCTCCCTAATTCCTCTGCTTTCTCACCAAGGCTCCAACTCACACACCACATTCATTTTGCAGTTGATTTTGGTAGTACTCCTGCAGGAGCTCTGGGTTTCAGGAAGTTATTCACCTGGGCAGTTTCATCTCGGCCCCGATGAATAGCTTCATTCTGGAATAACAAATATAAACAGAGGGAAGGCTGCTCACCACAAGGATTCCTTTATGTTGCACCGTGAATTGTTGGCCAGTGGCCATCTGAGCATTGAAAAGCAAGAGCCACCTGTGTCAGGTGTGTTTAAAGTTCATATTGACTCCCGCCCACCAATATTTGCATGATGGACAACATCAGAGAGAGCTGCATTTAGTCATTAATTTTTGCCTGACATGGGGAACAGGAATGAAAAGGAGCCCTTTTCTTCCAGGCACAGCTTTTGTTTTCCAGTGTGATCACTCAACCACCAGCTCTGCGTCACCCAGCGTGGGGTGAACCCAGGTCTAGAGAGTTGGGAACATTTTGGGTTCCCCTCCTGCACTGCCAGCCAGCACCCAGTGGCACCCCAAGTCCCCTAGGTTGCCATGCATCCTCCTCTCTGCCTCTCTCTGCCTCCTGACCCTGCTGGATGGTAGGATTTGCTCAGCCTCACACAATGCAGCTTCCCAGGAATGGATTAGAGAGCAAGCTGTGCAGTATATTTGTTATGGCCATGATTTTCATGGAGAAAACTGTGACTTCTAACAGGTTTTGTAGATTTTGTAACCCCAGCCAGCCTGCTACTGAGTCCTTCATGAATTTTTACAGCTTTGGCTCCATTTGTGAGTGCTATGGTAGAGAATGGAGTTTTTTAATGGATTTAAGTTATTAGTTACGTATTACAAAAGGGTGTAACATTCTTTATGTTGTAAAATAAAGTCCATTTGTCTTCCCTCCATTTCCCACAGCACACAGTGTTAAATACAGTGAACCATTGTTGTGTTTCTCTCTGAAGCTGGCTGCAGGGAGGTTTGGGCTGTGCCAGTGCATCCTTCATGGTTGCAGCAATTGCTGTGGGTGTGGGATATTGTACCAGTTGCAACCCATAGGGAACCCTGAGGACCTTCATCCCGTGTAGGAATCCCCTTCTCATGAAAAAAGGGGGAATATAGGTGGGAAAGTGCATGGCATGGCTCAGTCAGGAGGGCTGCAGAGATCTGAGAAGGGTTTTGGAGCAGAGGGCTCAGCCGTGGTACTTGCCACTGGAGGATTTATGCAGTTTCCTTTCTGTTCCCTAATGGAAAACTGGTTTTGAGGGGGGAAATTAGGATCTCTGCCTACACTGGTATGTCTCACAAGTGCTCAAAACTTCCTTCTTTTCCCACATACACTTCCCAAGTGGGATAAATCTGCAGTGTCTGGCTGCAAACTTGGCAGTGTCCTTTGTGTGGATGTCGTGGAGGGCAGAACTTGCCTGATGAGTACAAATACCATCTGTGGGTTGGGTTCAGATGAACACAGTGTTTTAGAAACAATCCATTTTGCTTACACAAGGGCAAGTGGTGTAGCCAAAATCTGCAGCACATATCTTGCTCTTCTCAAACAATTATTGGTGGGTAGCCAATATTTGTTACTTTTCTCCAGTACAATGAATAAACTACAGGACAGAGACAACTGGTCACTCAGTATGCACATCTCAGACAAGAAACTCTGGGATCTAAATGGCAGAAACCAATTTGTCTCCAGTTAAAAAAATAGAGGCAAGAAAGAGACATTTAAATACTTTTTAAAACCACTTAGAATACATTTTAGCACTGTTGTCCATTGGACCAGGGAGGTAAATCCAGCCCTTTTTAATATGCATTGAAGGTTTCTTTTATAACTGATGCAGCATTAGGATTTTTGTTGTATTTTTCCTGACCTAAAATGTCCCCTTTTGTCTAATAATAGTTTAACAGTTAAGTGGTTGTTCTAAAACCTTTTTTCTTTACACGGGAAACTTAAGGGAAGGGCTCTTCCAGCCTTCCTACAGCTTCTGTCCAACCATTCTAAACACAAAATCAGGCTCTGCAGGAAAAGCAAAGCTCAGAGACCTGTAGGCCAGGGGCAATTTTATGGCTGTTGTCTGTCTGTAACTCACAGGAGCCTCAGGCTCTGACTCTTATACACCATCTGCCACTGGGAAATGGAAAAAAAACCAAAAGAAAGCAGGGAAACTTTCTCCCCACTCACTCCAGGCCTGATCCTGCAAACATTTATGACAGGGCTTTGGTGGGATTATTCCCCTAAGCAGTCAGCCATCACTCCCAACAACCCTTTGGTTTGAATTTAACAGTGGACAATTTGGCATTTCCACAGCACGAAATCCAGGGGGGGAAACTCACCTGCTTGGGGGGGTTCCACGTGTGTCACAGCATATCCTGGCTCAGGGCATGGAGTATTTTCAGAACTGCCCCTTTGCACTTGGAAGGAATCCCTCTCAATATTTACGTGTATTTTGCTCCTATAGTAACAAGAATATTGGGATGGAGTATCTCCCATAAAGGCACTGGGACAGACATTTAAATAACATGCCCTACATATGGTGCCTTGATAATGAGGAAAGATCACACCAGCATCCCATGGATGGGAAAAAGCACCAAAAGAGGGGGAGAAAAAAAGGAGGGAAGTTAACAAAGCTGTGGGTATCCTGGCTGGAAAGCAAAGGGGGTGGATCTGTCCCTTCACTGCTCCATCAGAGGAGAAATCACAGAGAAATGGGAGGGGTCAGAGGAATTAAAATTGATCCCCTTCATTCCCGTGACTGCTATTTTCAGGAAAGCTGGGCTTTTGCCCAAGGAGATGAGTAAATTCCTGTATTCCCTCCCAATCCTGCCTTGATTTAAGTTAATTTGGAGTTTTGCCCAGCATCATTAATTGCATTTTTGATTCATGGATTTGTAGAAGAGAACTGTTATCCTAAATATTTCAAGGTTTACTCAGGTGAATCTTATATCTCTGTTCAGGAGAATTTTACCTGGATACGATGGCAAAATCTGAGCTTTTTTTAAATTGTGGCCCAGAGCAGAGGGAGAAGCGGGGAAAGGTATTTGAGGCAAACACCTCATTTCTCTGTGAAGAGTCTGAGGATTAAGCTGGATGTTTGTTATGAAGTTGGCCAAAATCCACAAAAACATTCCTCCTTCATCTCTATTTCAATTTTACAAGAAGTTAGTTTGTGAACTCACCTCTCCTGTACCTTAATCACTTTGCTGACTGACATAGTCATGGAAACAAGGAATTATATGCAAACAGTACAGGGAAAAAAAAGTCAAATAAAACGATTTCTGAAATTGCCTTTACACAAAGAAACCCAATCAGCTTGAATTTTAACCAATAAATGCTAAGATGAAGTCTACTGGTGGAGACAGTAGACTCATAAAAAGAGAAATCATATGATAAATTGTTTCAAGAAAATAATATTTTATGCTCACCAAAGACAAAGCTTATGAATAACCAGTACTGAATTACTCACCGAGCTCTGATCCTACCATCCTTCATAGCAGTACAGAATACATACAGTCCATCATTCTCAGAGGTACTAAAACCCTTTACTTTTTATATAGACGGTCATAGATCTCGTTTCTACGTAAAATTTCATGCTTTTATAAAAAGTCAATTCCAAAGCAAATGTACCTCTCCAGAGCTATTATTATCCAGGGTTTTATTGCCAGGCTTGTTAAGTCTCCTGCTAAACATCAGGTCCAGCCTCCCCGCTCAGCCTCGATGCTTCTTCAGAGGTTGGTAAGATTTATTTTCCAAACCATTTTAAGAAGATGATGCTGGCTAAGTTTTTCTCTCAGTAAAACAGTAGGGGGAAAAAAAGTCCTCCAGTTTGGTGGCCTTATCTGGCATTTTACAGGTGTAAGGGAGAGTGGTGAAGCCCCCCAGTTGCTTAACAAGGGAGTTTTTGGGCTTTGCCAGAAGATAATTGCTCCAGCAGTGAGCTGCCACTAATCCCAGGCTGCATGCTTGGTGCTGACCTGCAGCCCTGCTGTTTACATCAGCGGGATTTTTAGGGCCAGATTTTGCAGTTAATTGTTGCAGCATTAATCGAGATACCTAAATCTCCCTCCCCAGGCACGGAGCTCCTTCGGATTTGAAATTCGAGGCCGATCCTGTGGCCGCCGGAATCGCTGGTCCTGGTCTCACATTGAAAGATAGAAAAGCCCCAGGCTAGGCCCCCTCCTGAAATTCCTAGGGGCAATAAATAGGAATTTCCTAATAAATGGGAGCAATTAGGGGCTCTGCTTGTTTGCAGGGGCAAAGGCTGCTTCATCCCCTCCTGCAGCGAGCCCTGGGACTGTTGAGCCTGGGTGGGATGAGGAGGTGTCCCTGTCAGAGAGTCTGTCAGGGGGATTAATACCAATGTGAGCTACCGTAGGTCCTGTCAGAAATCTTTGCAAAAAGGGCAGAGACTGGAACTGCAAGCTTTCAGCGTTAAGCCCTGAACTTGGGGCTAGACAGCAAGATTAAAGCATTAGTCTTTTAATGTTTTCCCACCAAGATGTGGGAAATCACAACGTGTTCCAAGGCATCCCCTGTTTTTCCATTACCAACCGAGTCGAGACCGACCTGATGCCCGCGCTCTCTGCCTTCTCCTTTTCACACTCCCTGAAGTGCTGCACCAGTGAAAAACCCTCAGCATAAAGACTCGTGGGTGAGTATTCCAGCTCCCCAGCCCTGAGACCAAGTCCGGCCTGGATACGGCACACCAGGACTCCTGCGTGAAAGAAAGGCACTACGAAAAACCAGAAATATCCACATCGCTGCTGGAGGAAAGCATGGATTAAATCACCCAGAGCCACGAGAACCTGGTAGACAATGAAGTGATGAAATACTTCATTAGGAAGAGAGGAGGTTTATTAGCCTGGTGGAATTTCCTAGTTTGTTGGTAAATCTGTTTCATTGGGTCCAGCTTTGCTGCTGCCCATTGCAGCCAGCGGGGAGAAGGGAACATTTTGGTTGCAAGGGATTTATCAGACAGAAATGCAAATTCTGCCCCAGATCCTGTAGTCAAAAGCACATAAAGGCAGCACAGAGAATACAGGATATCTGGGAGGGTTTTTTTCAGCAAATTTTCCACCTAAATGAAACACTTTTACTCTTACCTGTGCAGAATGAAAAACAAAAATACAGAAGAGAGAGAGAGAAGAGAGTTTCAACCCTTGCACCTGGGAGCCCCGTGCCCACCTCCCCAGGCTCATGTTTGGATGAGCTGTCACTGGTGGGCTCTGTCTTGATTTAATACTCAGCAAATCCAGCCTTCAGAATAAAATAGCTGTGATTTTAGAGGGCTTGGATCAGGTCCTTTTTTTTCTATAGGCAGTTGCTATTCTCTGTAATACATAATTTCAGTGCTAAATCTGCAACTACAGAATTATATCAAAAGGGTGATTACCAGCCACGCTGAAAATACCTGGTTAGGCTGGCAGGCTGGTATTTAATTTTTTCAGGAGAGATATGAAAGCACCTTTGTCCAGTGGGAAGGATGCAGAATAAATCCAGAGCACTGAATTGTCGATTTAAATTCAAGAAACTACTGTGGGAACAACGGACAGAAGTGAAGGAAGTTATTTCCCCTTTTTAACGCTAGTGAAAACAGCCCCGTGATCCATTATTTCCAGTGTATGAAAGCAGAAAATACAAGTTTTCATTTTGTATTTAAAATTTAAGGCACCTCCAGGAGGCTGGTTGATAAGACAGAAGAGAAGAATCATTAATCCAAAAAATATAAAAACTTTTTTTGGGGGAAAAAAAAGGGGGGGGAAAGGGGAGGGAAGCTTGTTTTCCTAAAGCAAGATTTATTAGTGAACATTGCATTTTAAAAATGTGTGTTAGGAAGTTAAAACTGATGGAGAGGGCTTGTCATAAAATCATGTATCCAAGTTCAAAATAATGGTATATTATTTGGGCCAATCCTTAATTCCCACTGACAACAGCTTCAATTCAGTTGCTTTCACAGCTAAAGTACACAGATAGGGCTGATTATTTAGGCACACATGCTTTTCCACAAATACTTGATAATATATTAGGAATTGTGACATATTCAGCAGGTTTTAAATCTGAGCTTGAGTGCACACACCTCACTAGCTGTTATGTTTAATCACTGTGTGAAAATGGCTCAGAAATGCTAGAAAATCAATAACCCTAATTATTTCATCACCCCTGTATCAGAAAGTGCTTGGTCCTGCTCCCGTTGGGGTTCATGCCCCATTGACTTCAATAGCAACAGGAACAGCCAAAAAATAGACAAATATTTGTCTTGTTTTACAGACTACAAAAGTCACCAGGAAAGGTTGCTCGTGTTATTCTGCTGTTATTGCATGCAAGAGGTGCTGCTTGCTCTGAAGGAAAAAATATGTCTATAAGTAAAACCAACAAATGTGTTCTAACTTTAACCAATATTTTTCATCACCTAAAATATGTAAAAAATAAATAAGTGAAAATTTAGCTGAGAGGTTTAAACAAGCAATTAAAGATGCCCCTGCTGCCCAGCCCTTTTTTATTACTACTTTTTTTACTATTTTTTTTTGTCCAATACAAACTTTTATTTTCCAAAGGTTTATGTGATGGAAAATCATTGCCTTAGATTAATTTTCCTTTTATCAGATGTAAATTAAACCACTGAATATACTGCTGAAAAACAATGTTATTTCAGAAAAAATATCTTCTTCTTTGTTGTTGTTTTTTGTTTGCTTTTTTTTTTAATAAGCACCACTTTCAATAGAGGAGGGGGATTTATTTTAAAGAGAAATTTTCCTGCTGAGAGAAAACTGCTTGAAAAGCCACACACACTCACATTGAGCCTTTGTCTATCACAGCATCTCGGAGTTGCAAAAGGAGTTTAATAATCCGAAATGAGGAGGGCGTAAAACCTAAAGATGCTTTAAATGTGTGCTCTTGCCAGGGTTTTGCATGGCTGGCTTGCTCTTGAATGAGAAAATTGGGGCAGTTATTTGTTATTTTTAAACATGTTGGACAGGTCTACTGAGGTTTTCTCTTTTTTTTTTTTTTTTTTTTTTTTTTAAATCACAGAAGTAGAGACCTTTTCAGCATGATTTTTGCAACAAGGAGCACCTGGTGACTCTGAGAAACTCTGCAACAGTTTGGGCTCCTGTTTTTTTGCAGGATCAAGAGTTTTAATGAGCTCTCAGCAGTCTGATCCTGTTAACACTCTCCTGAGTAAGTAACTGACTTGGGCAATATTACTTACATGACCAAAATTACTTGTCAAATTAAAAACTACCTTCAGCCTTTTGGAATGATGTTGAGTATAAAGCTGAACTTTCCACAACTTTCCATAATAATAATAATAATAATAATAATAATAATAATAAATAAAATTTTATTATTTTTTTTTTAAAAGAGAGAGGAAATTCGGGATGGAAGAGTGCAGATCTTGAACAGGGTTGAAACCAGAACATCTGAGCACAAATTGTATCAAGAACTTATAAAAATTTAACAAGGAATGGTGTCCTTTCTGGAAGTATTTAAGCTGTTCCCTAGCTGTGTAAGAGTTTATATCCTTGCAATGCAATTTTTAAATCAATTGCAGAATTTTATAGAAAACTAACTTCAACTCACTTAAAGTCTAGAGGGATGCTTCCCTAGGCATTTGAAAAAAACCTTCCTTAGAGAAGATTTTTGCTGGAAACAGGGTTTATTTTTTGGATCTGACAAAGCCTTGATTACCCCTGAATCCCTTTCTCGAGGAATTCTATCAGGTTGTTCTGCCAAGGCTCAGTCCTGCATGTACAGCCATGAGTTGTACCCAGGGTCAGCAACTGGCCCACATAATTTTCCTCGTGCATCTCTGCAGTTAATAAGATTGGACCTTTTATTGAAGCTTCCTTAGAGAATAGCCCCAGAAGGGTCATACATAAAACTGAAGAACCCCATTCAAGGAACCAGCTTGCTTCCTTTGGAAACAACTGAGGGCTGGAGCATGTGGAGTCAGGAAACTATATCTTGCCATCAAAACTGGACTCACAAAAGACATGCCACTGTGGCATTTCCTACCTCCTGAAGCTGCTTTCCCCTCCATGCAGCTCTACAAATACAACACTGCATTGATTGAATCTTAAACTCACCAGACTCCAATAAATTCTGAAAGTGTCTGAAATTAAAATTGAAGCAAGGGACAGGCAGCCTGTTAGTCCTTCTCAAAATAATAATTTAATAGCTCTCCAAAAACTGTAGTGGGTTAGGAAAGGCAACCCAGATGGGAACATATAAAATAAAGCTATAAAATTTCCTTCAAATGTATTTTAATCATTGTTAAATATTTACATTTAATAAGCACAAGTTTTTATTGCAAGAGAGATGTAATTGCACTTATCATTCGTGGAAAGAATGGAGTTTTAACAGCCTGTACATTGATTTGCTCAGATGAAATAGTGTCCTAAAAATATGTCGCTTGCTCTCCCCAGGGAATATATTCCATATGTGAATGCAAAACAGTTGAAGATTTTTTTTTATTAGTGCACAAACTATATCAACTTGATTTCTGATTGCCTCTGTTACATTTAACATAAATCTTTACAGCTGATGCTTTGCTAATTAGAAGCACCTTATCAGGCTTTTACAACCCTTACTAATAAGGTTATTTAATTAGTAAACACTACCAGGAGGAGCAGCAACACCTTGGTAGTGACTCTGGGGAACCTGTTGGTTGAGGTTATGGCCTCATGAAATTTTATCAATAATTTTTGGCCACGTTTGATGCATCAGAGACAAAGTCCCTCAAAGGGACTGCACATCCCCACGGAACTGGTAAAAGAAAAGTGATGAGGAAAGGAGAAGCCAGGTACACCAAATATGTGAAATTACCCCTTGTTTTTATATTACCAGTATTTATCTGCCTTTTTTCTTCTTCTTCTTTCTTTTCTGTTTCTTTTTCTCTCTTTTTCCTGCCCATAGCACTGTCTGTCCCAACTCTCAGGAGGTTCCTCCTCCACCAGGCAGCACAGCCCAGCTCAGCTCCAGCTCCCTGGTGGGGACTCGACCTGCTTCCCCAGAACCATGGGTCACCTGTATTTCATTATCCATTTTTCTTTCTTGAAAGTTATAGATATAGAAAAAGATCCTCATAGAAGAAGTATCTGGATTTTAAGAATTTGTGGCAGTGACACTGTGATCATCAGGGCAGGGAGCTGCTTGTCCTGGTACCTTTTGAAATATGGACTGTGGCAGCACGTGGAAACCTTTTGTCCTAAATACATGTTCAGTGTTTTGTATTCTGTAAGCAGCCATGAAAGTTATTCTTAACATATTTTTTTCTATTTTCTTTTCATATCTCATGGCTTTTCAGGTCAACTGCAAAACTCCAACTTTTCCCAGCAGAAAAAAGCTGCTGTAGAAACACTCCAACAAGAAAGGTAGAGGGAGCACGTACATGTGAAGAAAAAATACACTGCTTTAAAAATCAACCATATAAAATGGTCACTTGGTCACAGCAGAACAAAGCCCAGTTGGGGGAGCAAATAGACTGATGATAGGTGGGGTGGGCTTGGGCCAGCTGTGGGTTTATTGTCACCCTCTTGCACATGGGTTTAGAACTCCCATGGTTTTAGTACTGCTAAACCAGGTTTTGCAGGTGAGAACTACCTTCATGAGAATCAGTTTAACTAAACCAAACATACCAAAAAGGTTCTGTTTTTCTAGAGGGTCTTCCACCACTACATGGCTCCAGGCTCTTGTGTCAGCTAAGATCTCTATCCTTCAAGTGCCCTGTACACTTCAAGAATACAGTTCAGGCACAGAAATTCAGTGTGTTTAAATATATTAATTTCATATTAATATACTGGCAAATACTCACAGCTTGTGCTAACAGGGGTGTTTGCCTTAAGCCTGTACCTGTGAAGAAGCCATTTGCCATTGCACAATTCCATGCACATGGGGGATCCCCCAGGATCCTGGCTGTATCCAACATTTTGGGATAACTGCAGAATATCCATGCCCTTTCCTAGAGCTTGCCCTAGCCTGTGCCATAAGGTATTGATACACCTGAATGTAACTCTGGATGGGTAAGTCCTGGAGCTTGGCACAGTGTTACTTCTGCTTGTTGAAAGGTACCATCACTTGGGAATATTAAACAAAATGGACCTGTGCTCACTCTGAAATGAAGGTTAATTGTCCCTCTAGCTCTTGTCCACATGTGCTAGCTATTATAGCCTTGTTTTGACCATATTCCAAGAGTGGCTCTTGCAGAGAATTGAGGAACTGGTGCCAGGAAATGTCCTATCCTAAATGATATAATGAGGGTACTGGGGAGCCCACTGAAAGCAGATAAGGGGCACTGCCCCTCTTTGGGATGTAAGCAACAATTCAAAGCATATACGTGAGTACTTAGACTATGTGGATGATGTGATATTGATTAAACTGATATCTGAGACTCCACAAAAGGCAGGTACAGCATGCTGGAATGAAAAACAAAGTGCTGACTTGACATCTTGCTTAGCTAAAAAAAAAAAAAAATGTTTTTGTTGATATCACTGAAACAGAAATTTTTTAAAAAAATAAATAAAAATCAAACCACTATCCAGATTAAAGCTGTCGGCCTGATTAAAATTACTGAATGATCCAATAAAATTAAATTATGGATGCAATCAAAACTACACCTTTTTATTTAGGTGTCCTTAGTTTCTCCTGAAACTGTCTGGCAGGTTTGGGTGTAGTGCCTGTTCTCCATGTCCTCTCAGCAGAACTGCTGGACAATGCAGAACTGCAGATGATGGGGTCCAACCAGAGCAGGCTCCTTAGAACATCATCCAGAGCAGACTGTCTCTATTTTATAACATGTCTGTTTTTGTCACAGCCATCAGGGTGGGAGGTGAGATGAGGCAAAGGGCTGAGAACACAGCCAACACTCCAGGATAAACATCTCTGCTAAATAAGGTGGGTCTGGAAGCACCAAGCATGCCACAAATATTGGTTGCTAAGGGCTTTGGTTTCTTGTTTCTTGTACATTTTTTATCTACAAACGGCTGTTCTGCTCAAAATTGACTGTCTTGGACAATCAGTTGCCACCTCCCATCACCCAGGCAGTGGGATAGAACATCTGCAACTGTGCAGTGCAGATGCAGGCAGACAGAGATACAGCAAGTGGCTGAGGAAGTTAATTTCCCCTCGAATCATTGCTTTTCTTTGTGTCTTTATCACATTCCTGGACACCAGCCATGCTCCTGCAGCTTCTTCACCCTTGGTTTTACAAGAGAAGGGAAATGGAAAAGCAGCTGTAATATCCTTGGCAGATATTGGTTTACAGTAGCTCAGTAACTACAGCATCTCAGTGGCGAGATGGCTGAACCCCTTCACTTCTGCTCTGGCAGCAGCCAAATCAAATTCTCACTGGGTTTAGCCAGTGCTGTGCTTCGGATGCAATGAAACAACTTGAAAATATTTCAGAGAAGCAGGATATAATTGGAAGAGCTAAGCTAAAAGCAATGTAATACAGCACAAATAATATTCAGTGCATCTTTCAAAACACCTGAATTCCCTCCATTTCTCCACATCTTCCCTGGCAGAGCCTTTCCTTCTTCAGCCTCAAAGCACTGGCACTTTTGGCTGCTTTCCATCTATCCCACATGCCATCTGTCTTAACTGCATCCTATTCGTGGCTTATCTGGCAGAGAAATGTTGAATACCAAAAACCCTGGAAGACCCATTCCTCAGCTCCTTGCTTAGGCTCAGGAAGTTGGGAGGATGGTGCACCAGGAATGAAGGGAGTGTGGAGGGAAAAAAAAATAACAGACAACTCTCTCAAGAGGAGACAAAAAAACAACCTATAGGCAACCTCAAGGGACTAATTGTCAAGCACAATATTTACCACTGCAACTAATGTGACCCTAGTTCATAGAAAAGCTGATGCTGAAATCAAGGAGTTTCAGAGAAGAGCTTGTACAAGACACAAACTGCTTAATTTCAGTTTACTTATGGCTGAACTCTGCTGATAGCCATAGCAGACGTTTGATGCTTCTCTTCAGATGATTCTCAGTTCACTTTTCATGTCTGTATTTTTTTCTTCAGCCTTATACAAACTCAGATAATTTGGAGGATGCTCTGCAAGCAAAATCCTGCAGCAGTGACCCTGGGAGCACAACTAGCCCCTCTTTGCTCACATAGCAAAAGCTGGGGTTGGTTTAAGCATTTCTGCACACAAATCCAAGTCAGACCTAAGAGAAAATAAATGGTTGGAATAAATTCAACCCCATTGTGACAGTGATTGTTGCACTCGATCACTAAACCTTCACTGCAGTGCAGGAAGAGCAGGGGCTGCCTTTGTGCCTCTCTGCACCCACAATTTTACTGAAGATTTTTTTTAATATATTTATAATTTTTGATTTCTCTGATATTTATTGCTCTTCTGGGACGTGTTCAAAGCAGTGAATCAAAATATCCTTTTCTGGGGTAGTAAATCTCCCAGAGCTTAATTCATCATTTTGAAGTAATACAGAGCTTAAATGTGTCTTTGCTGGAGCTGCATACTGAGTATTCAAGCATAAATAAAGAAAATATAAATAAAGCGGGCCTGAATCTATTTCACTCTGTTATTAAAATTCCATTGTTTGTTCTGCAGGAAAAGACCTCCCAAAATGACAGTGGTAATCTGGGCAAAAAGCAGATTGTTGCCAAAGGGTTCAGCTCTGAAAGGGGGGAAGCATTTTAAAAACTGCCAAGGAAAATATTTTCATTCATGAGTTCACCCAGCCTAAACATGCATCTAATCCTCCCAAACTGACAGTTCAAAAAGGCAACCACAGTTGAGACAGGCAAAGTGTGCAGTTCAAAGGCAAAAAAAAAAGGGCCGAGGGATTATTAGCATTATCACTTTATCACGAAATGACCATCAGCTCTGGAAGCACAAACTCCACCTCGCCTTCTCAAACCCAGCAAAGCTTTCCTTGGCGATTCACCACAGTGAGGAGAAGTCTTTGGAAGGGTTAGGACTTGCTCCCATTTGAGAATTTATAGATTGACCCAAGTGAAAGCACAATTCCCTGAACCTGCAGAACAGGAGCCAATCCAGAATATCAAAAGTGCCTGTGGTCAAGGACCCCCTTTTTCCAGAAATACTCATTGCACAAAAAAAAAAAAAAGTCTGAACTTACTAGATACCTAAATCTTAGTATATGTAGCAAAAGAACCCACCACACTCTCTGTTTTACAGATACTAAACTAGAGAATATTTAAGTGTCTTGCCCAAGGCTGCAAGAGACCGCGGTAGCAGAGCTAGGAAACAAATAACCAGACCTGTAAAAAAAAAAAAGTTTTAATTCAGTCACTGGGAAACGTGATCCTTCCCCAAGACATTGTGAAGATATGTCCCTTTTGTTTGTTTGTTTGGGTTTGGGAGGGTTGATTTTGGTTTTGTCTTTCTTCCCCCAGTCCTCAGCCTTGCCAGTCTGGTATGAAGACACCAGCCCTTCCACCAGCCAACCTGGTTCTGATTTGTTTCACTGTTATCAAACTCATGGTCCCAGTCAGACAAATGTGACAGAGCTTTTGAGGTCTCACAGATGGTGAATCCCCAAAAAAATCTGCAAAAATGGGCCTAAGGAACTTTATACCATGAGGAAAGACTGAAGTGTGAGTCCAGTGTTAACGACACCAAAATATCTGCATTAGAGATTAACAAATATCCCACCTGGTGAGGAAGAAAAGCACCTTTAGTGTTAGGTGCAAACAATCCAACCAAAGGAGGTGAAAAGTTACTTCAAAAGCCTCACTATTCCCCAAACTTTTTGGTGTAAAGTCCACGATCATTTGCCCTTGCAGGAGAGGCACAAGGGCTGGGAGACCCAAGGTGAGCGAGCAGTGATTTTTGGTCAAGGGCTACCTTTGTCCTTCCTCCATCCCCTGCCACCAGTTGCTTCTCGTGGCAAAGGCATGAAAAGTGGCTGGGGACAGACAGTTCCCTTCTCCTGGATGAGGCCCCACCACGGCTCTCCAGGGCTTCAGTCTTGGATCTCCATGCGCGGCAGCCAGCAGAGGGGGTGGAAGAGCCGGACCGGTAACAATTCTGAGTGAAATCTTTCCCTTTCTGACTTGCCCAGTAGATGATAGCAGCAGAAAAATCTCCTTGTCCAGCTGAGAGAGGAGGGACTCCCTTAAAATCTCCGTCTCATGAACGTGCTTTCCAGGTCCCGCAGCAGGAGGAGCACAGGGGAGAAGCAAAGCACACAAACACCCTGCTGCACACTGTGCATGAGCAGCTGCAGCATGGGGTTTTTGGCATTTCTCCCCAGCTGAAGCTTTCCTCTGTCCCGAGTTCAAACCACAACAATGCAGGCTTGAAATGTTGGCAGCCGTCTCAAATGGCTGGTGAGCCCACAAAACCCAGTGGCTCCCTTCTGCCATCAGCCACTGGACTGCGGACACCCACCCTCAGGGCTCTGTCCTCTCTTTGTAGAAATAAAAGACGTAAAAAAATTAAAAGCCAGTGACTATTTTCAGCAGAGCCTGTGCCCTTTTGCAGAGCAGACAAGCTGTGGGTTCCCCATCACTCCCCACCTTCCCCATCGCAGCAGGAGCTGAGCCCAAGGCTCTCCCTTGGTCCCTGGGTGGGATCTCTGTGGGGACACTCTGGGTGGACCAGGAGCCACCTACAGCCTGAGTCACCAGGGCAAATGAGGATGCAATCCAGGTAGGTTTTGAATGTCTCCAGAACTGGAAACTCCACCACCCCCTTTGGACACTGCATTCCAGTGCTCTGACACCCTCAAAGCAAAGAAGTTAAAGAGGAACACCAGCCACTGCCTCGCCAAAATCACCACCCCCTGAAGTGTTTATGGGGTCCTGACTTGTCATCGTAGGCTCTGAGCACACACACACTGGAAAGCATCACCCATTCCACTCAGGAAAACAATCCTCGTGCAGCAGAATGACATTCAGGGAGAGAATGACATTCAGGGAGCTACTGCTAAGCAGGCATGCACAAAATACACACATTACTCCCCAGCTCAAGACCTTAAGCCTCTTATTATGCAACTGTTGGGTTTTGGTGGTTTTTTTCTCCCCCTATTTGAAACTTAATTCAGATGACAACAGGATTAGCCACTGCAGAGCTGCTTAACTGTTCGCTCACAGCCTCCCAATGGGTGAGTGCTGGGCTGTTTCTTGGCAGGGTTCCTGTTCTCATCAGTCACTTTTGATACAGATGAATGTTATTTTGACTGCCTTTATGCTTTGACCGTAGATGATGATAGGATCAGATTATCTGTTGCATCCGACGAGTTGTAACAGGGGAACATTTAGACAGGCAACCCACAGAACAGCACCAAGAGCACTGCCTGATTTGGTAAACTGCAGGACATGACCGTAGGGAAGAGCTGACATGGGATCAACAGCTGGGAATACAGCTGCAAGATCCTGGGCCTCGATTGGAGACGTTTCTTATAGATTGAGCTCAGTGCTCTCTTTTCTGTGTTAATTTTATCTTCCTCCCTGTCGATTTGTGATCGTGAGTCCAATATTTCTAGCCAAAACTCCCAAGCAATGTAAACAAACAGATTTCCTACCTTTCAGGAGAAAGCAATACAGTAACTGAGAAATTTTGCTCCCTTCATGCTCATTGACTGAATATTTCTACAGCACTCAACAAAAGATCAGAACTGCCTCTACACAGCTTTGAAGAGACTCATGAATTAAGGTAAAGTGAGCAGCGTATGGAACCTCATAGGCCTGGATTGGATTCCCAAGATTTCCTATTAATTTCCTAATAATTTAAGTCAATTGCCTGATTCCTCTGAGCCACAGCTTCCCATGGTAACCCTTGTCAGGTTAGGTTGCTAACTGTGGAGCAGGAACAACCTCTCCTGATAGATTTAAGTAATACACACACAGCAGGGCTTCATCTGGGCCCCTCACTGGTTCTGCAAAAGAGCTCATAATAATTACACTATGTTGGAACTAAATACTCTGTAAATCTATTTGCTGTCAAACCTGATGTTATTGGCTATTAAGTTCCACAAGGCATTAGAGCAGCCCCATGTGCTTATCTCTCCTTCCTGTCCATTCCTGCTCCTGATGGCAAACTTGGGAGGATGGAAACCTTGAAAGCACCTACTTGGGTTTCTATCATGGCATGCATGATGGTGCTGGGATCTGAAGGCCATTTTCCAACAAGTGGAGAAGGCAATACAATTGTGATTTTTATAGTGGGGATTTATTTCAATACATTGACAGAAACTACTCCCATAACTCAAAAGAAATTGAAAGGAGGGGAAAATGAGGCATGGGGTTTTTAAGCACAGAGAATGGAAAGCAATAAAAAACCCTGTTTTCTGAGGTGTATTCCAAAAGAACAAGTCAATTATTTTCAAGTTTTATGGGAACTGGGCACTGGTTTGTGTTTACTATAAGTACACAAATGCTTCTGAGAAAGTCATTTTTTTCCCTTTAAAAAAAAAATAAATAAAACACCACCACTAGATTAAAAATGCAGATGAGCTGCAGACACAAGAAAATAACTAAATGGGAGATGACAGCAGGCCAAAGCTGGAATGGCTCCTTCCCCTGGTCCAACCTGGGCATCTTCTCTTGCTCCACATCAGCTAGATACCTCTGACTGAAGTGGACAGATACCTTCACAAAGCTGCCACCATCCTCACTTCTGCTGCCCAGAAAATATGGATTACACTGCTAAGGCTTGTGGGGACACCAGGGCTGGACTGCAGAGCTGGGCCTAATCCCAGTGGGTTCCCCCAAACCACTTTTTGAGGGTGCTTGGAGAACATGGTCAGGTTTTTATCTGCATGCAGCTGCAAATGAGTCTGGTGTCTAATAATGAATGCAATGCTCAGCAATCCACAGGACCTCCTGCTAAGCAGGAGTCTATAGGTTAGGCTATTAAAATAAATGAGAAATCACTGTTGGTCTCCACATGAGCAGAATTTGCCCAGATCTGAATGGCACAAAGAAAAAAAGGAGACAAAATACAGTTATGTATATTAAAGTGAAGCTGCTTAAACAGTGACTTTCCTGGTGACGCCGATTGGGTCCTCCTAACACACTCTTTCTTTTCTCACAGGATGAGTATAGAGCAAGGCAATTTACATCAAACTCCTTCCCCAGAGCTGACACTGGTAATTATTCCAAATTACAAGATTTGACAGAACCCTGAAGAAGTGGCACTTAACTCCACTACAGTATTACATTTTTTTCTCTTTCTTAATCCCTTTCCTAAATGCAGAAAAATGATATGGCACTCTAGGCTGAAGTGAGTGACTGAAAATAGAACATAAAAAATAAAAATGTAGCTGCAAATATCATTTTAGTCTGCATGCAAACAGGATTACAATGATGCAGACTTTGACTTTTCTAATGGTCCCTTCTGTCCTCGGCACTCAGGTCCCTGGTGTCTCTGCTCAGCCATTGCCCATGGACCATACAGGAGATGGAGATGGTGAGACCTGCAGGTGCCTGGGAAATTTGAAGATAGAGCCAAGTCGTTCAGCCTTATTCCTACAGTACCAGGTTTCCTGCTCAGGAACACTTTTTGCCACTTGTTCTTCATTATGGTCATTAGAGGCACCTAATGAAGGGGGTGCAACAGCAAGTGCATCTAATTCCTTCCCATAATGCTGCAGGCATTGGCTCTTCTGTCCAGCTCAGCCACTTGCTCCTGAAATACCTCTTAACATTTTATATCAGTATTCCTTAAGAATTACTCCAGCCTGCCAGCTGTTAAGCTGAGCTAGTACCTTGTAAAGCTCCATAAAACGTTTCATACCTGGGCTGTGTCTTGATATCCACTCATTCAGTTTCTGGTCCAAATGGTAACAGAGAAACGTTCAAAATGTTTTGTGCAGCTCAGAGGAGGAGAAACCAAGAGATGCTCCAGGTGGGACAGTGCCAGCTGGACCTGTGGGCACAGCATCTGACGTCCCCTCCTTTCCTTGGGAGGGACAGGCAGCTGTCCCCAGGTGGATGCCCTTCAGCTTGAACCCAGTTCCCACAGTGCAAGCTCGGGAGCTGCTGGGACCCCCCAGCTGGCAGCAGAGCTTCAGCCAGCCCATGGTGGGGTGCCCTGCCAAAGGATGGGATTGCTCAGCCATTTCCAGGCCCTTCCAGGCAAGGGCTCATTCCAGCACCCCCGGCTTTTCTCCTGGAGCATCGAAATACTGGGGTACTATTACAGCAGCAAATTGGCCCATTAAGCCTTAGGAATAATGACTGCTGTTGGTAATTACCCCTAATCCACTAATGAGCTATTGTTTGCTTCCAGCATTAAGTGTAAGCTTAATGATGTGGAAAAAAAAAAAAAAAAAAAACACAACTTAATTGAACAGATGCTTGCTTAGCACCTGCATTGTCATGCTGATTCAGAGAGAATAGTTTTAATTGCAAGATGATCCTCAGAGGATCGTGTTTCCTTCACCTTAGGGTAGGTTCAGCAGGCAGAAGGGAGGAATTGATTAATTTGGTGGCTTTCGTATTAAGGTTTAGAGAATGTAATGTGGCTTTTCATCTGAGCTGCCCAACACAGGCATGATAAGGACTGATAGCAACGGAAAAACTCCACAGCAATAACAGGAGAGCATTAAAACCCCATAATAGGAACTGCAAAATTGAAACCAAGTGTTGAACTATTTAATTTCTGACCTGTATGAATTATATACTTATTAGGTAAAATAAATGTTAAATGAAATTGTATAAATTGTTACAATGACCCTTGTATAAAAGAAAGTTTTTCTTTGTGAACTCCCAAATGCCACTATTGATGGGTTTCAAGGCTTTCCCAAAATCTTGCAGATTTGGCCAGAGCTGCTTTTTTTTTGCAAAAATTAGTCAGTGAATTTATTACTTACACACCAAAATCATCACAGTTCATTACCAAAAAAAAGAAATGCAAACATGTTACATGTTAGGTGAGAACAGATCTTCCTAGAAAGAAGAGGCATTCATGCTGCTGTTTAAACATGACCTTTTCTTGTGGAAAACCACAACAAATTCAAGAGCAGACTTCAGTATTCCTTCTTCTAAAAATTACTTTGCCAATACAGGAAGGAGACTACTTTTCTCCCCTTCCTCTAATTTGTATATATAAAAACTGAACATGATTTTAATTGAAATACTGTGCTATTGAAGAATTAAATAAAACTTCCTTGGTTTTATCTGTAGTAATTCCTTAATTCCTGGCTTTGAAATGCCAGCAGAAGTGAATGACACAGAAATGTAAAGAGTAAGACAAATCTGGGATAAGAAAACAAGATTTACACCTCTAAGGACTGCCAAGGAAGATCCATTGTTGTTAGTATTAAAATTGGAGTCAATTTTGCCCAAATATTATTATTGTGTCAAATTATTTGATGCAAAGTGTATGCTTTGATGCTGGAACCTCCTTTTAGTAAAACATTCTTTGTCACACTAAATCCATCTCGTGGGGACTAATTTATGCATGAGCAAATCATTTCTCATTTTTTAAAATATAAATGTTTAGTTTGCAACATTCTCTCCTTTCTGGAGATTCTGTATCTAGGTTAGGGGGAACAGCCATCTCACCAGCACTTTTTCATGTATATTGCTTTCCATGTACCCAGCTCACCAGGCCAGCAGGCTCCTCAGTACTTGATGAACACCCTCTGGATCATGCCTATATCCCATGGCAGGCTGACATCAGAAGCAAAGGCCACATTTATGGAGTTTGCAAAGCAAAGGAAGATTTTTTTTTTGCTCAGCTGGCTAGAAAGGCAATTGTGTCCCTTCACAGAAGTGGGGAGAAGGAAAGAAGAAAGGAAGGAGTGGCCCAGACTTTTAGAGTAAAAAGCAGGAAGCTCACACAAGCTTGTGATGATGAAGGTTATGACTTCTGGTCAAAACAAAGCACACTAAATTGAGTTCAGATGTGGACTAACATGGCAACCCCCTTTGGATCCCAAGGCAAAGCTAACTTGTGGAGGATGTTCTTGGCAGGCTGAAGTGAAACCTCTCAATAAGACTGTTCATGCACCTAAAGGCAGCTTTTCTCCTGTGTATTCACTGCCATGGTTGCCTTTCCTTCAGTTCCATGTCCCCCATGTCATAGATCTCTTCTGGGCCCTGTAATATGGGTTGGACCTTCATTGCCTGCAACAACAAGACAACAGTGGGGCTTTTCCATGCATCTGGCCAGCAATTCCAGCACACGACTCTTCTGGTACTAACAAAGAGGTTATTTTCTCAGACAACAGATCACAACCTCATTTTCCCTTTCTGAGGAAGTTTCCTGGCTAATAATACTCTCCACTATGAACAGAAAATTGTATGGGATTATCAAGGATTTTTAATTCATCGATTTGGATACATTTTATGTGCAGAATCACTGTGTGTTCAAGCCAGGGCTGAGCTAGAACCACACAAATATTACACACTGCCTTGTTAATACCAGCAAAGCCCTTTTTATTGCATAATTCTGCAGCCTGTCTGTAGTTTTTATTTCATTAATTTTCATCCTGATAATTGGAAGCAGCTTCTTTCCTTGCTTTTTTAGGGTTTAATGAACTACATAACTTCATGCCTCCCACTGAGGGGCTGTAGGTCACTTTGCACTCTGGAGAACTGAAACACCTTTCCCTTGTTCTCTTTTACTATCCAGCAGCACAAGAAAATGCTTGTTGCCTTCCAGCAGAGGTGCATGTCCACTCATGTGTGCATCAGACATGTAGATACAGAATCCCAGACTGGTTTGGGTGGGAAGGGACCTTAAAGACCATCTTGTTTCAGCATCCTGCCGTGGGCAGGGACACCTCCCACTAGCCCAGGTTGCTTGAAGCCCCATCTAGGCTGGTCTTGGACACTTCCAGGGATAGGGCAGCCACAGCTTCTCTGGGCAACCTGGCCAGGGGCTCACCACTCACATAGTGAAGAATTTCTTCCTAATATCTAAATCTTTCCTTCTTCACTTTAAAACTGTTACTTCTTGTCCTATCACTACATACCCATGTCCCTCCCCATTTTTCCTACAGCCCCTTTAGGTACTGGAAGGTACTCTAAAGTCTCCCTGAACCTTCTCTTCTCTGGACTGAATGTTAACTCTCAGCCTGCCTTCACAGGAGAGGTGCTCCAGCTCTCTTGTCATCTCTGTGGCCTCCTCTGGACTTGCTCCAAAATGCTCCATGTCCTTCTTATGTTGGGAACTCCAGAAGCAGACACAGTCCTCCACGATCTTCTCTGCAGAGGAGCTATATCATATGTGCTCCACACAAACTTTTGAGATTAAAATGGTTTCTCTTAGTGGTGACAGCCATGAGATGGTGAGACATGATCCTGCAACAGAGCTGGGAGACCTGGATTCCTCTGCTTCAAATGTATCTCAGCTATGTGCTAGAACTGACACCTCAGGTCTCTCAAAAAGATTCACTAAGTGACACTAATACCTGGCTTGTTCATTGGATCATGATTTTTGCAAAGCAGTAATTCCAGCATCAAGTAGAAAAATATTAGAAAAGAAGTCAACAGAGGCAGAAGAGAAAGTGATGTTTGCCTTCATTAGGACATGCTTTTCCACTGAGATTGCTCTGAAGGAGAGACTGAAGGGTTAAATATGAACAATAGTAACAGAAGAGCTAAGAGGCTTCCAAGACCCCTAAGAAATACTCCTCTGACATAGAAATAGGTTTGTCCTTCTCTACCAATTTAGTTGATACAAACCAGTGCTATGAAACTGCTATGTGCACCTGTAAGGTTCAGCAACTGAACCATCTGAAACACAATTATCTTGAGAACCTTTTTCCAATATATTTTTTTCTGACAATCCTAAAACTCAAGAGATGAATGGAGATCCTAATAATAATTAAAAAAAAAAACAAAAACCACACACAAGCCTCTCGTATTCAGGTATGTAAAAAGGCATCCTAAGTTGTCCTGGTTTGCTCAGCTCATCTTTAATGTGTTTACAATGCAAATTAAAAAGCAATCATAGCTTTGCTGGCTTTTAAGGGTGAGTTACTCTATACAACGGAAAGAGCATCCATACCAGGAGGCTCACTCCTAAAAAGCACGTTTATGAAGCAAAGTGCTAGGTGACCTAGAAAAGCACACACCAAACAAGAGTCTTGTCTCTACAGGAGCTTTGCATTGTCCTGTGGCCCAGAGGTATATATGGATCCCATTGAAGAGGAAGCTATTTACTTATTTCGGTACATAATTCCACCTAAGATGAGTCAACAGCCAGGGTAAACAGGAGCTTTCTTCCCATTTGTCACCTGAAAGAACGGCCTCAAAAGCTGTCAGTTGAATCTGGAAGGCAAATGGTGCCCTAGCAGAGGAAAATGAAAGCCCCTGTGTTTTCTGCCTCCTCGCCTCGTATACAGTTGTCATCTTTCTCCATCAAGCTTAAAACTGATCTGCCCCAGGGGCGGGTTCTGCTCTGCCATGTGGGGGGTCCCACTGCACAAACCTGTCTGTCTTCCACCACCCTGGCAGGTGGGGAGGGCCTCGGCTCCAGCTTGGCTTGGGAACCCTTTCAAGGGACGCCCTCCCCTGCCTCCCCCTCCTCCACATGCTTCCCTCCCACTCTCCTGCTCACTACAAGAAGGACACTGAGGGGCTGGAGCATGTCCAGGGAAGGGTATGGAGCACAAGTCTGACCGGGAGATGCTGAGGGACCTGGAGGTGCTCAGCCTGGAGAAAAGGAGGCTGAGGGGAGACCTTCTCACTCTCTACAGCTACCTGAAATGAAACTGGATCCAGGGAGGTTCAGTCTCTTCTTCCAAGTAACAAGTAAGAGAGCAAGAGGAAACAGCTTTTCAGTTGTTCCAGGGGAGGTTGAGATTGGAGACTGGAAACAATTCCTTCCCTGAAAGGCTTGTCAGGCCCTGACACAGGCTGCCCAGGGTGGTGGTGGAGTTCCCATTCCTGAAGGGCTTACAAATCCATATCACTGTGGTGCTGAGGAACATTGTTTAGTGGTGGCCTTGGCAGTGCTGGGGTAACAGTGGAATCTGATGATCATAAAGGTCTTTTCCAACCCAAACAATACTATGATTCTATGAGCCATTTCTGGAGATAGAACAGGGATGGTCTTGTCTCTGATGGCTGCTGCAAGAACCTCTGCAGGGAGTTAATGGTCTGCTGGAGTTCTAAGCACATCCCCAAAAGCCATGGAGATTGTGAGAAGGGGCCCTGTCAAAAACACCAAAAGGACTCATTAGGTGATGTATGACATCCTTGGTGGGTCACACAGTTGTTAAGTTTGGGGTTTCTCAGCTGGGGACAAACAGCTGCCACCTTGTTGCCACCGCACGGTCCCAGAGAGCCACATGAAGCAGCAAGGTGAGAGAAAAGAAGTGCTGCCACAAGTTTATCCACCTCCATTTGCTTTAAAATTCCACCTCTTTAGTGAACACAGTCTTTGGAAGATGACACCCAGGGAAGCTTTTGTGATTTCTGCCAGAATAGAAATGTCATAGAGCAACAAAATCGCTTAAATAAGTCCCACCAATTGGATGAGCTGCATATTTGCAACTGCATCACAGAAGGAACAGTAGCTACACTTGAGGAATCTCCACACCCTTGTTTAATTTAGTTTTTATATTTCTTAAAACCAATAAAATCCCAACCCACAAGCTCAGTGCTTTTGGATTAATAACAAATACTTGTCAGCAAACAGTGCATTAGCTGGCTCTTGGCAGTTCATCAGAACACATCATGGAATCAAGCTGCTAATGTTTACAAAGAAAGGGAAGGGCAGAACACGCTGTATAACGGGCAGCAACTCATTCTGCATCCTGTGAAACTGGGCTAAAAGGCTCCAAGAAAATATTACACCAATAAGAAAGAGGAAATATTGGTTTTGATTGGTCCAAAAAGGGGGCTGATTAATGGGGCATCCACCCATGTGTTTGCAGTGGCTATTGCAAGCTCCATCAAGCAACAGGGCAGGTTTCTAGTTCAGGCTACTGGAGCAGGAGCTGCTTGAAAGCCACCTCCTCCCCCTGTCATGAAGGAGTGTCACAAGGGAGTGACCCACCCTGTTTGCAAGTGAGAAAATAGGTTAAAACCAGACTCACAGACAAATGTTACCAAGGGCAGTCAGTCCATTGGGCTTCCTAGGAGGGTTTCCAGCTGGGTTGGAGAGTGGCTGTGCTGGAGGCAGGTCTGAACAAGCAGAACCTGCCCCGTGGCATCAGACTACCCAACCCCCATCTGAGTGCTGAAGGTCCTCAATTTCTCATCCATCAGGTTGGGATATAGACCTGCCTGTTGGTTATACAGCTTTTAAAGTTCATGGCTGCCAAGAGGTTTGGGTATGTGAGAGAGAGGCAGGGCCCTAACCCTGACACAGGCTCCAGCCTTGGGCAAGATCTGCAACCCCTCCTCCTCCATTTTCCCTTTTGAATAATATTCTTTTACCCACCTCATAAGTAGAGAGTGAGTTGGTTTATATTGTGGAAGCCTTTGAAGTTGTAAATCTCTGTGCAAATGTCAAGTGTCACTATTATTTTATACTTGGTGGGTATTTCAGATTGAATGAGAGCCTCAGTGCATGTAAATTGAATGCACATTCGGAGATTTCCATTTAAAACATCAGCCAGTTATTGTAGCCTGGAACATCTTGCTCAACTTAAGATAACTATATACTTAAAAGCAGAAAAGACAGCCAAAAGCCAAAGAGGAAAGAGGTTAAAACAACATCAGACAACGCAAAGGTGAGGAGGCAAAGGCGGGTAACCCAGAAGATGGGAAAGCTTCCTGGCAGGGACTCCCATGTGTTATTAGCTTCATCCAGCAATAACACCACAGCTCACAGGGCTGTGCCATTCCTCTGCACAAACACTAACCATGGAGCAGCAGCAGGAGAAGTGCCAGGGGTGTTGCCCTGAGGTGGGGAGGGCAATTTTGCAGGAAACCCACGTTCCTGGCAAGAGAGGTTGGGCTGGGACATGCCTGTGATGTTGATGTCCTTGCTTGGTCGGATCCCACGCATTTGTTAAACATCTTTTCTTTGGTAAGTGCTGGGGGATTTTTTTTTTTCCTTTTTTTTTTCTTTTTTCTTTTTTCAAAATGGTCAGTCACTGTAGTGCATGTGGGGGGGGTGATGGGAAATGGAAATACTGCAGGAAAATTGGAGGTAGTCATAATGCTGCTGTAATAAGGAGAAGCTATGGAATGCCTTGCAGAATTTCAGCTTGCTGTTTGAAATCTAAACTAGTGGTGGATAATGCTCCTCCCAATGGGTTTCTGAATATTATTGTTCCTTTTCTGAAGTAGTATCCCCAAAAGATTTCTTTAATTTGTGTTATAATTAATAGTGAGGTGTGTGTGCTGTCCAGGAAGCTACAGTGTCATTCAGAGAGCAGATCTGCATCTGCCATTGCACCTAAGCTTGGGCAAACCTCTCAGCAAGTGAGAGGTTATTTTGTTGGCCAAAATAAAGTCAAACAAAGAAGAAAAGAAATAAAAAAATAAAAAAATAAAAAATAAAAAAAATAAAATAAAATGAAATAAAATAAAATAAAATAAAATAAAATAAAATAAAATAAAATAAAATAAAATAAAATAAAATAAAATAAAATAAAATAGTTGACACCTGGATGCAAGCATCTTGCTCGGAAGTTTGGCCACTGGGATAAATGTTTGCCAGATATATCTGAGCACATGGTACCTGCAGCTTCCCAGTTATCTCTTTATCTCTATTTTTTCCTAACTGGACAGCTGCTACGAATCCAATAGCTTGAAAATAAATCAATCTTCAGTTTGTAGCACACCACATGCAATGGAGTTCAGGGCATCATGAGATGTCCAGCTCTCTCTATTCATATAGCTGGTGTCTGGAAACTCCTTGGCAGGACCTTCTCATCACAAGAGCAAGCTTTTTTGTGCCCTGTTTCATTCTACAGCAGCTCTAGAAATTCTCCCACTCTTCTCAAGAGAGAAATATGGACATGCTGCTGTCTCCTGGAAGTCCTCATAAAGTTCATGAAAACCAAATGCTACCCTGACCTTAGGGAACAACCACTGCTTCCCTCCCTTTCTCCTTCCCTCCCTCCGTGTCATTGCACCAAACTGCTCACTGCAGCTTATTTCCCCAAAAACCCTTTCCTGCACCCCTCCTGCATGTGGAGGCTTAGACACAGGACTTGAGTGGCCTGAAGAGTCAAACCCATGCCCTGATCAGCCTTTGGGACAGAGGACAGATTCTGTCCAGGCAGCACTGTCATGTTTGGAAGCTACAGAGCTATTGCAGGAGCAAGACAAGGCCAGAGCATCCTTGCAGCAAGCTCTGCCCTGCTTTTGGCTCCCCCTCACAGAGCTCAGCATGGGAGACAGCACCCTTCACCACACAGCCACTCTGCCTGACAGCTGCAGGATGTCAAATCCCATCCTCTGGAATGGATTTTTGAAGCAGTAGTTTTTATTCCATTCCCTCCCTCCCCACTCTGACTCATGTCTCCAAGAGTTTTTCTCCCTTGGCCTCCAGTCTCTTTGCAGCAGCCCCTTAGGTGCAGGGCGACTTTTTTGATCTAAAATTCCACCCCCAAGTGCTTTGCTGGGAGGTGCTTTTGATGAGAAGAGCAAAGGGAAATAACGGAACCCTCTTTATTTTGAACCATATGATCTGGCACTCGAGTGTGATCCCTGTTGTTCCATGCACCTCTCCAGATGGGGTTGGCTGCAAAGGAATGGTGGAGGGTTTTGATGGAAATCCAGGCTTGAACTTTGCTTCCAGCCCAAAGCCTTGCCAAGCTTGGGTGGTATTTTTCAAGGGAAAAAAAGAGGAAGGGGAAAATTCTGAAACCTAAGTCCCCTTACCTCTGGGTAAGGACACTGGTGAGTGGATTGGATGGGCTGGTGTGCAGGACGAGTGACAGTGCTTGCTTGTTCTACCCATGGCAGAAAAACACATCCTGGGTTAGAAAAACCTCCCCAGAAAAGTTGGGGGTTTTTTAATTAACCTTTTAACAAAAAAAACCAAAAACAAAAAAAAATTTTGATGAAAAAATTTTCCATCCCACCCCTCCTAAAACCTTATTTTACTATGTAGTTTCTACCTGCGCTTTGCATTTGGGATTAAGCAGTTTCTCCTCTCTGCCTCTGTTTTTGTAATTCAGAGAATCTGTCAATAAATGAAGGCAAATTTGCAAACCAATTCACAGTTTACCCGCAAGAAATTTTTATTTCAAATTCCCCCACTTCCTTGCAGTGTTCCTCTGCCTAGCAAGGAAAACCAGGATGTTTTGGAGCGGCAGCTCAGCAGGTAGGCAGCATCAAGGCTACAAAGGAACAGTTTCCAGTTTTCTTTAATGGAAAATTTGGGTTTGACTCTCCTGAAATGAGATAGGAGGAGGCACACATATAGTTGCCTGGGGACGTGGGTGTCTGGGGCAAAGAGGATAAATGGATCCTATCAGCAAAGCAAGAATCACTGTAAGCAGATGTGTAGTTTTGTATCCAAGAGCTGTAAAAATTAATAGTTACAAACCATGTCTTTGATGAGATTTTTATTCTACTGGGGCATTTAGCACTCGACTCTGCTAATGAGATTGTAACAAATGTTTCCAAATCACCTCCCAGTCAAGACTTGCCTAAAACATACAGGAAAAGGGATAAGAGGGCAAAAAGAAGATCTTACTCTCATTCTGATCATTGGGGAGGAAAAAAGAAAAAAAACATCATTACCTTGTTGGAACAGAAATAGGAATTTTAATCCCTTGAAGTAACATTCAGCAGGAAGCTAGATGCAAATCAAAATGCCTGATTAAAGTGGGAAACATCTATTTGCAGAAGGACCCTAAGAGCTCTATAATGAGGTGCATTTTTGCTGAGAAAAGAAACAGGGAGAGAAAAAAAAAGCTTTTCTGAGTTTAAAATAATAATTAATAATATATTACAAAGCCATGCAGGGAGATAGTCTTTAGCCTGACCACCTAAAATAATACTCACTAAAACCCTCCCTCTCACTGATGCAATCTGGTGGAGCCTGGCTGAAGTGCTAATAGAAGTTCTGCCCCTGGCACTTTTTCTGATAATAAATCATTAGTTTCCTGTCTGGAAATCAAATTCTTTATCTAGTTTTCACCCAGACATTCCAGCTTTTTTTCTGTAAGTGACGTGACATCTCCCATTGCACCCGAAGACAGGAATGAGATAGGATGCCCACGCTCCAGGCATCCAGAATATAAACAGAACACTCATTTTTGCTTGTTTTCATAAAAATATGAATTGAACCTTTCGCTGCTCATTCAGAGTTGTGTATTTAAGGAAGTATTCTCAATTACAGTATTTGGCTGGCAGCCCTTTTCGGTATAAAAGGCAAATATGTTTTTATCACTGTTGAAGTGTTAAGTTGCGTAAGATCTGTAATATTTCCTCTGAAAAGTAGACTCGCTCAGTGAGATTTCATCTGAAATGTCATGGTATTTGCAATTTGCAAGTACTTTCCAAAAACAGGCCTGCAGTGGGACCTCCAAAGCTAAGGGTTCCAGCTTGATATTTTGGGCAGAGGAGCAGTCTCCACACCTTCTCCTGAGCTGTAAGTCTGGATCTGACCTGAGTTCCTTCAACCATAAATCACTTCAGCTCAGCTTCCTTTTTGTAGTCTGTAAAACCCAGAATATATTTTCTTGCACCAAGTGGTGGGAAGAAGAAATAAAGTGAGGAAGGGGATATAAACACCTTCAGTGGTCACTGGAGGAGGAGACCACCAGAGTTTGGTGAAGGAGCCAGACCGAAGCCATGTATAACTTTATTATTTGGGCCATATTTTTCATTGAAATTAGGACATGATCCACAGCAGGGCTTGTAGTGAGAGGGCAGGGGCAATGGTTTAAAACAGGAAGAGGGACAGAGGGATAGAGATTAGGAGGAAATTCTTTAGTGTGAGGGTGATGAGGCACTGGAACAGGTTGTCCAGGGAAATTGTGGAAGCTCTATCCCCAGAAGCATTCAGGGCCAGGTTGGATAGGGCCTTAAGCAGCCTCATCTAGTGGGATGTGTCCTTGTCTATGCAGGGTGGTTGGAACTGAATGATCTTAAGGTCTCTTCCAACTCTAACCACTCCATGACTCTGTGATTCTATGACAGTGGTGCTGAGGGACACAGTTCAGTGGTGGCCTTGGCAGTGCTGGATTAACAGTTGGACCTGATGATCTTAAAGGTGTTTTTGAACCCCAAATGCATGTGTTTGCAGAGGGGCTCCCACAGCCTGGGAAATGTGGCTGTTGATGTAATGAACCACCCATGGGAAAGGTTTGCAGCCCACAGACACACAGACACAGCCTCTGCTCTCTTCCTTCCTAAAAAAACCTCATCACCAGATGTGGAAGAAAAAAAATTCCCAGCTCATGAGTGAGGGAATTACTGGCTAGAAATGCACATTGGCAGTCACCTGGCCATGCACATGCCTCAGCCACAGCTCATCAGGGAAGGATCAGGAAGACACAGCTGGGTGGGGGAGCAGATCCAGAATATCCCACTCTCCATGACCTCATGGAATCAGGTACATTTGAGGATTCATTAAATGGACAGACAGGTAAACCAGATCCTTCAAGATTTGCAGAGCAACCTATAAGTCCTCCCAAAAATGCCTTAGTGTGAAATCTCGTATGAAAGTTGGGAATTGTCCTCTCAAATCCGTGTGTCCCAGGGCTATGATGCAATGCTAGGAAGATAGGAGGTTCCTGACTGAGATTGTAAAATGGCTTTATAATAATTTCCAAGCTGGTAGTTGCCTTAGCTCCTTAAACTCCCTGTGACTATTGTCTCCACCAATTTTTTTCCCTTCTTCCCTGGAGTTGTGCCTTTCTCTTTGCTTCCTAGAAGAGTTTTGCTCAACCCTCTATTAAAATGGCATCTTTTTATTTCACATAGCTGGGATATTTTGTGGGGGAGGAAGATTTGGGACAAGGGGTTCGTTATCATTTTAGCAGAACGTGGCAATAACAGCAAAGCAGGACAGCTGATATAAATCATCCATTTTATAAGTTCTAATACAGATAATGCAAGGAAAAGAAACACGTAACAGAAACCAGACACGGCACTGGGGCTGCTACACGCCATCCCTGGCTGGGTGATTTCAGCTCCTTCAAATGTTTCCCATATTCCTCATTAGGTTTTTAGGGAGGTTCTGGGCAGAAGTCAAGCTTCATATCTGGTGTTTGAAGGACAGTTGGTTTCAAATTGTTGAGTTTTTGCTAGCAGGCCAGTTTAGGAGAGAGAAATAAGCATGTGCTGGTTGAGAGCCAGGGGTGGGGATTGGGGTTTTTGTGGAGAATTCAGTCCTGGGGCAGCAGCAGAGGCTGTTCAATGAGGTGAAAATCAGCCCCTGCTCCCAATGGCCTCATGTGACCACTGTGCTCCCATGAGACATCTAGAAAACTTTAAACTGGACAGCAAACCCACAACTTGGGCTTTCAACCACCTCTGGATATCAACTCTGTCACGGGCTACCTGCAACTGCTTCTTTCAGTTGAACACAGAATAAACTGGGGAGACTGACAGCCATCCCATTGTTAGCACATGCCCCTGGATTGTCCCAGGAAAAGGTGGAGCATCATTCCAAGAACTGGAAGCATTGGGAACTCCCAGGAACCGATGGGTCCCCTGTGTAGACAGGTGAAGCAAACTTGACCAGCCCAGGGCCCCAAGCGTGTTGTGTCACCACAAAGCTACAGACACACAAAGAGTTCCCACACAAGGAGGAAAAATGTCCTTACACACCCTCACTTCAACAGAGCTATTTAAAACCCCACTGTGAAACATTTGTTTTCTTTTAAACTTGTTTTTCTTCCTTCCAAAGGTCACCTGAAGTGGGTCCCAGGTTCATTTCTCCACAGGTTGTTTTGGAGCTGGTATTGACTGATTGCCAAATCTCAGCCCTGCTGATTGCCTCTTTATAACACACTGATAAAGACAGCTTAAACCTCGAGTGCTCCCCCACCCCAAAAATGTCCCCTGTCATTCCTGACCCTCTCCCTCCAGTCCCATCCCAGTTTTCTGCATGTATCCATCCCTCCATCTCCAGCTCCCTGGGCAGCCCTGTGTCCAGCCAGACACACCAGGCTGGTAAGAACCAAGGATGAAAGTGCTGTCACCTCCACAGCCATGCAGCAGTCACCAGGGCCAGGCTGGAGGTGACCTCCTGCTTCCTTGCAGAGCAGCTTGTGCTCCAGAGCAAAGTCAGAGATTTCAGAACAAATATTTTACTAAACAAAAATTTCCAAATAGGGAAAAAAATAATGAATGAGGGTGAGGAAAGCCTATAGTCTCTATTTCTGCATTTTTTTTTCAGGTGAAACATGCTTATGTTTCATTTTTCTGTTCATTTTACTTTTTTTTTTTACTACATTATTTGTTTAAAAAATCTGTTGCAGATTGTTTTAAAAACTCTGAGATGAACCAAAATATTTCATTTAATCTGAGTCTGGGCAAATTATTCTGAAACAGTGAAAAATTAAGAGGGAAGGAGCTTTTTTCCCTAGAAAATGAAAAGCTTTCTGTTTCTGGACAATAAATGTTAAACAGGATTTGCCACTGAAGAAAATAAAAGCAATTTGTTTGTTTTCCAAGTAAAACATAGAATTTTCCTCATTCTGAAGTCAAAATATTTTTGATTTGCACTATTTTTCTTAATTCTTTTTTTCTTCTTTACAAAAGCAAAGCCAGGGCTTTGGGTGGCTGAATTGAATGTCCTGGGAAAGAAAATTTATTGCCCCTGAAGCCCCCACAGGAAATTATGAAGACGCCGTCTTTCAAGTGAGAAATAAAATCACAGTGCAAGAAGCAGGGGGATTTTTTCGTCAGTCTTTTTCGGGTATCAGTTGGAGGGTTGTAGCCAAATTTCAGCTCCATTCCACCCAGAGACTTTAGGCTCTGTACAAAAACAATTCCTCATTCTCTGCAGTGTTGCTTACCCTGGGTTATCCCCACCAGCTGCTGGTCCTGATTTTTCTCCCTACTATATATTTTTTGTATCGTTGTTTTGTTGAGATTTGGGGCAAAAACCCCAGGGTAAAATCACAACCCAAGTCAAATCACTGCTAAAATTTCCAGAGACTTCACTTCAAGGCAGGATTTCTCACAGAGGATTAAAGCAGAGGGATGTAAAACTGTTAATACTGGGAGAAAACTCCCAACGATGAATTTCCTCTCCGGCTATCAACAACTTGTCCTGGTTTGAAATCTGCTCTGAGCACACTGCAGATTTCTCACTATTTATTCATTATTTGAAGCCAGTTTGCAGCTCGGTTCAGGCACCTCTTGCAGGGATTTGAGAGCAAAAGCCATTTTGGTTCATTTCATTAAGCAGCTCAATTCAGGGATTTGCTTCTAATCCTCCAACGAAAATATCTCTCAGAACAGAGTTTCTCATGCAATGTTTGTGTTCATAAATTGGGGGGCGGGGGGAAACCTTGCCAGGAACATCCCCTATTATTTACTTAAATTTTTCTATTTCCACAGAGTTTTACAAGCAGCCTGCCTGTGACTGGCCACAGGAGGGATTCAAACTGCACATTTGGTAAAAAATCAGAAAGCAGTTGCTTAAAATTGAAATAAAAGTCAGAAATTTCCCCCAGCATGCAGGGGAAAAAAAAAATGCTATTTACTTGTTAATTGTACAAATTTGAATTTTATTTAACAGATTTACTTACAATTAAAAAGAAGTATTATGTGTGAACATCAGCAAGGGACAAGAAACAGATTTTGGATTAGCACTGGGGTGGTTTGTAGCTTACCCTGGGTTATGGGATAGAGCAGGATCACATTTCTTATTGCACCAAATTTAAATGGGGTGATGGTCGGCCTGGTTTCCCACCGAAAATGAGTTTTTCCAAGAGCTCCTTCCCTTTCTGCAAAACAAAAAAAGGAAAAATGTCCTCTTTGTCCACCAGGTGGCACGAAGGGAATCGCCACTGGAAACTGCCTCGGATTTTAATGCCTCTAATAATATCTTTGTGGCAGGAGATGACGAGGGCTGGAGGGTCCCACCAGCACCCAACCAGAGTGAAAAGCACCTATCCTGGGACAAGTGACACTGGGCACGTGGGTTTGGAACATTCACTCCTGTGCCCTTCAGGCTGGGGCTGAACATTGGTATCCAGGGAATTGTCAAGAAGCCAGGATGGTGGTAGAGGCATCAGAGGTTTCATCACTCTTTGACACACAGATAGGGTGTTGGGGACAAGGAGGGGATGGCAGTGACAGGGCTGCCATGGGGGGATGCAGAACTGGGGAGCAGTGAGACGTGAGGAGATGGTGGTGGTGATGGGGTGCAGTCCTTCACTGCTTGGCCACACAGAGATGGAGTGATGGGAGAATGAGGGAGCTGACACAAACAGAGCATTCATGGCCAAAGGCAAGAGGACTTTGAAATCTTCCCAGGGCCATAAGGCAGTGCTGTGGCTAAACCTGACTGGAAAGGACAGCTAATGGGAAGAAAAAGGTTGCTGGGAAGAGCAGGAGGCTGCTGCCAGTAGCAAAATATGGATGAACCATCAAAGGTGGAGGGAGGGGAAGAGTGGGTGGACTTTTTTGGAAAGAGAGGTGAGGACAGGGGTGGAAATACCTCCTGAGCCCAGCCATGGGGGCTGCAGGGTGGAGAGCCAGCTGCAGCCAGCTGTTGGTCTGCCCAGTTCCAGCTTGGCTCAGCTCTGCAGCCCCAGACCTTTGCTTTGGGCTGAGTATGGAAGGTTTCAGCAAGAGACCAGAAGTTTTCTGTATTTTTGGTTATCTCAGATCAAGGTGACAGAGTGTGAGTGCAGAGGCAGCCTGAGTGCAGTGAGTGAGGAGATGCAAAAGAGGCAGCAGGGAGGTTTTAGCCTGGTCTCATCTTTCTGCCATGGCATGGGCTTGTGTGGCACTGGGGACATCCATGAGGAGCACAGCCAGGCTGGATCTGGTGGCCTGAAACCCCAGCAGCCACTGTTTTCTTTCCTGACCAATTGAATACTTGTATACAAAGAGAACATCATCTGCTCTCTACCACAGAGCTCCCTTCAGAGCCCAGAAACATGCCTGGAGGTAAGAACTTCATCTGCAACTGAAGCTCCAGCAAGTGTCCTCGCAGGAGTCCAGGGGCAAGAGGAACTTCAGACCAGCATTTTGGGAGCCTGCAAGGTCCACTGGAGAAATCCCAAGATGGGGAGAAGACTTCTGGGGAGAGGAGAGCAGCAGGCCTGGGACAGGGAGCAGGAGCATGGGGGAAAATATGAATTTCAGGGTAAAAGTGAGTCTGATGGGAGAAAAATTGAATTCCGGGGTAAAAGTGAGTCTGATGTGCCTATCACATCACTCCTGGAAACTTCCATCCTGCATTTACCATCACCCTTTAGATGCAACCCAAGGCACATCCCCGCACACTGCCTGTGGGATGCAGAGGGGAAACATCAGGGAGGGAGCTGGAGTAAACCAGTAGAAACCCAGAGATTTCAAAGGCATTTCTGCCATTGCCTTCAAACATGTTTATATCTCAGTTCTTTATTATTTATTGAATATAAGCAGCTTGCTGCTTGTGTACATTTGCACATCTTCAGTGCAATCTGCTTCTCATCAGGCATTGATGTATCAGTAGAGCCTCTGAAATGTTGGCTCTGGGGTGATATAAATAGCATGCTGATATTAAATCTGCTTTCAAAAATAGTTACATTGCAATAAACTGGAAAGATTTGAAGGTTTTTATAATCACCTCTACTTAGTTATTGAGGGATAGGCCAAAAAAGCAATAATTTCACAGAAAGATCCAAACCAGGCACAACAGAAAATTCTTAGGCACAATAATTACTTTCTCTACAAATATTTACGCTGAGGCTAAGAAAATATTTTGAAATTTTACAAATATCTTTCTCTCTTTAATTTTCCAGTGCTTTAAATATTGATCCAAAGAAATCTTATTGAGTCTCCTGCTTTTTTTTTTTTTTTTCCTTATTTTAAAAAACATTTCAAGGAATCCTAAAGGATAGAGCCGGGGGGGAATAGCTGCCAGGGATGAGGAAAGTGAAGCTCTTAGTGCTTCTCTGGACCCCTGCCACCAGCAGCAGCTCCCTCTATTGCTTTTTCCAGTATTGCAATTTTATAAAAACACTTTTGGCTGTGGAGGGGCAGAGAAAGCTGCTCTTCTGGCTCTTTTGTTTGGTTGGTTTGTTGGTTTTTGCTCCAAATAAAGTAATGAAAAATAAAATTCAAGGGGATGCAGATCGGCTGGAGAGATGCAAAAGGCTGTAGGGGGGAGGCAGGGGACAGAAAGAGTCAGGATGCTCATGAGAGAGACCACATCTGCAAGAGGAATGAGGCAAAATTCTGTACAAGCCACGGAATTAGGAGTGAGAAAGCAGAAAGCAGCGGGCTCCGACAAGGATGGTTTTGTGGCTGAAGCAAAAGGCGAAGGCAGACTTCTTAAATAACCTCCTCTGAGTTGCCTTAGGCCCTGCAAAGATTTAATATATTATTGAACTTAACTCACTTAATAGCCACGTTGGACTCAATGGAGCTATTCATGTGAGTAAAGCGTCGGTCTTAGCAGATCTGCTTCCTAATCTCTGAAGCAGGGAGAGCCCTACCCCTGGAGAAGGCTGCCAGTGGTAATTAACACACTTCTACCAGCACCCATTAACCCAGCACAGAGCCACCGTCACACAGCCATCCTCACCCAAATCAGCCACGAGCTTTATGTTATTATTTTAACTGTATTTTTGCTGTTTGGAAAAAGAAAGCATGCCTGAAATACACATCATGCTTAAGCAGCAAAAATGTAAAATAGAGTTGCACTCTGTCATAAATTCTGCGACTGTCCTTGCTCAACTGCTTGAATTTAAAAGCCTGCAAAAGCAGATGGAAACAGTTGTAGAGAAGGCAAGAAGCTCATTCTGAAGTGAATTCAAAATGCCACTTAGTCTTTTTTGAAGAAAGTATGAAATACAAGTGAGGCAGATAAAAATCATCTGCAAACACAGATACAGGTTCACACTTTTGGTACTTGGTTGTATTTAAAGTCAATTAATAAAAAGCTTTGTTTTTAATTAAATTAAATAAAAGTCTACCTCTATTTCCCAAGAAGATTAAATCCCTGAAAAAATACCAAACATAGCTGCACACAAATTGCCTTTTCCCAAGGAGAGCTCCAGCATCTCAAAATATGTCCTGGCTGAGAGCAGTCATATCCAGACTGGGCACAGCTAATTGGTACCCTGGAGGGGTTTTACTCTTGGCATTTGAGAAATAATGAGAATCAAAACCATTAGTAGGCAGGGAAAAAGGGTGATAGAAATGCTAGCCTGCTCCTTTCTGTCACCTTCATATTATGTTATCTCCGAGCAAGAATTCCCAGTAATTTCCTTTCTGAACTCCAGTAACTCTCTTTTAAATCACACACCCTTGATAAACACAGTACTTCATTGAATAAAGTTTGTAAATATTATTCAGGCAGATAACTAGTGTATGGAGACGATAAAAGGAATCGGAGCTGCTCTCTTCTTGATAGATTCTATCCTATTTACTAGAATAGGTTCACACAGACATGACCCTGCATGGAGCAACAAGAAATGTGGGGGTTTTTTTTTTTTTTTTTTTTTTTTTCTTTTTTTTTTTTTTCTTTTTGTGACAAGCAAGCATTTTACACTTTCCTTTTTTGCATCTTCCAAAAAAAAAAAAATCAAAAGCATGTGTGAATTTCTTCAGCCTTGGAGATGGGTGGCTGCTTAGTGTCAGGCTGGAAAGCAATCTGGAAGTCAGAATTGTACTACTGTGGTTATCATCAAAACTAATCAAACGCCGTTATCCGAAAGTGTGAAAGCCTTTCAGCAGGCAAATCAAAAAATTGCACCATTTCTCCCAGCCCCAGCAGACCAAACAAGAAATCACAAACACATGGCTGGAAGTGGCTCCAGCTCCACGCATCTCAGCGAGAAAACAGCGGTGTCCCTGCAACATGGGCCACCATCCTTCCCGCCCTGCATCCTTCAGATTTAAACAACCTTTCCTCTGAGACCACTAAGTGGGTCAAGCTAATGCTAAGAGAAACAAAACAACATCCAGCAAAGGCCTTAGAGAGAGAGAAACATTGGGTGAGGGAAGCAGGCAGGATCCCTGCTGACCAAAGCAACAGGCTCCAGCCGCTGTGCCTTTTTTTTCTCTATTTAAAAATTACTGCAAATTTTCAAAAAGGATTTTGAGGTTTGGTATTTTTCCAGGAATATGTATTTTAACCAACACAGAAACAAAAAGAAAACTTGGCCCTGGACACAGAAAATTATAGCCGAAAGTAAACAGGAAAATATTGTCTCGTGATTTTTCTGAGGGAGAAATACTCAGTGTTGCATTCCTTGGGTAGTTTTTATTGATATGAAGCTTTACATCCCTGTCAGTGGCCAGGCAACAGAGCCATGTGTACACAAAGCAAGAGATGAAAAATTTCCAGGGCCCATCCTCAAATGTCTTTAGAAATTCATTAATTAACAGCTATGCTACTGACCTTGTCTTTCTCCTCATCCCCACGAAGGAGAACAACTTTCTGCAGGTTTTTTTGCCTAGATAATAAATAGCCTCAGCAGGACAACCAAGAGAAATATTTCAAGTTACCACAGCTTCACTGAACACCATGGGGTCAGGAACACAAACCAGCAAGATTCAGCTCTTTCCCAGTCCCGTGCAGAATGGCTCCAGGAGCTTTTCAAATCCAAGAATGAACAGCAGTAAGTGACCCAGACCTGAATCCTCTGCCAAATTCATCTCACCCCACGTAAGCAGGTTGTGATTTTATTTCTACATCTAGGGGCAATCTCAGAAGGAGATTCTGGATGTTTTACACTACGGCGGTGAGACTCGTGGTTAATTATCAAATGCAGGGTGATACCCTGAGCAAAAGATTGCTGGAGGATCCGCAGAAGGAATGGATTATGCCATCCCAGAGTCTTTTCTCTGAGCTATATGCCTCATCTTATAAGAATCAGTCTTTTATTTCATGGGTGGGAAGAAATAAATGGTCCCAAGCAGTAACAGCAATGAGCAACACCATCACCTCCATGAAAAAGCAACCTTAGCTTCAGCAGCAGCCTGGGGCTGGGCAAGTTAATTCAATTTTATTTCAGATAGGAGAGTCCATCCTCCTTAATGCCAAGGGTGTATTATTTGCAAACCATATGAGAGGCACAGGGAGCAAATTAATCTGCAGAAAGTGATGCAAAGGGATTTTCCTGATTTACGTTCCTGAGAGGACCCAGGGCAGCCTGTACCCACTTGGAAATCAGAACTGGAGAACTGACAACAGGGAGCTGAGAGGGAGAGGAGGTGTTTAGGGGTGCCAGGCACCACCCACGGTCCCCAGTGTGGTGGGTTGGGTGCAGTGTCACATGAAACAGCCACATCTGCTTGCATTTCATCACTGAAATTGTAAAGTTTGACTTTGGCTTGACCTTGTAATTCACAAGCTCCAGAAAAGAAAGAAGAAAAGGAAGAAGGAAAAAAAAAAAAAACAAAACCAACAGATAAAAAGCAAGCGGGAACTATAACAGGCTGTAACCTCCTGGTACAGGATGAATTAAAACCAAATGATCTACTTTGGAATATAAGCAGCATGTCGTGGGATTTTGCTGAGGATGCTGCAGTATCTGACCAATTTCTTTCCATATAATACAAACCCCTCAAATCCATCTGCTTACACCAACACAGCCTAAACATTTCAGGACTCATACCTGGAAGCCTTTTGAGGGAAAAAAAACAGCAAAGTTTCAAATCCTCTTCATTGGTTAGAGGTGGTCTTTCAAAAGCAAAACTGAGACATTCTTGGTGTTCTACCTTCCCCCAGGAAAGAGCTGTCTCATGTTAATTAGTAGTTATTCCCCAGGACCTGTGATTCAGCTCCTTGCTGGAACACAATGGTTTATTCCAGGGGATCTGGCCCACTGGGGATCTCACATGACTTAGACCAGAAGCTCTTAGGACAATATTTGATCAACATTTCATCGCTGCTGCTGTCCCTGCTCCCCTCTGTCACCAGGGTTGTTCTGACTTGTCCCACTGTCCCCAGTTTTCAGGACATTCTGTGCAGGAGACAGGCTGCATGAAGAGGGTTGGATTTACCAAAATAATGCTTTAATCCATTAATACACTCTCCTCCATGCCATCCTCCTGGGGATTTGTATCTGTTTTCCAGCACATCACTATTTAGACACGAGATCATTAAATGTCATCACGTGTGGCAGTGGCAGAGTAGAAGAGGGGAAGGTTTTGGCTCTTCTCCAGCCCCAGCAGTATATATACATTTCTCACTATGTCTGAGCTACAGTTTGGCTCCAGAAAATGCCTTGCAGATTCAAAATGTGTACGAAATATGAGACAGTGTTTTCAGTGCTGTCAGAAAATGCTCCTCAGCTGCTGAGCATGTCCTGCGTATGTGTAGTCACTAAACAAGGAGGGAAAAGCCCTGTCTGACATCCCTTCTCCCCTGTTCTCTGCAGGGGAACATGCACCTATTTTTTACCATCCCCACTTTGTTAGGCTTTGGTGATAACATTTCGTTTCTGGCTTGAATTTTGCCTGCCATAGAAAGCCTGTCTGCTACAAACACACTTTGAGCATCTTCTCTTCATCCCTGGATATCACCTGCAATCACACAGTGCCATTTCTGACTGCTTTCCTTCATCCACCAAGGGCCAGCAAAATGACCCCAGAAGCCAGTGCCAGAGACAGCAGCCCAGTAGACCTCCCTCCTTCCAGTGGACCAATATTTAAACATGGGTGAGCTCCTGGCCCTTTGAAAGGGGCATCTCTTCAGGATTTCAGCAGGACCAGGATGCCACCTACTGCTCTTTATCTTTACCTGGGTGCTCTCACATTCAAAACCTGGATTAGGAATAACTTTTTCACATCTTTGAGGAGAGGAACCCAGGGCTGGGTGTAAAGACGTGTCTGGGTTGTTAATTAAGAATGGGGCAGAAGTTCAGACAGAGGGGAAATGCCAAACCATTGCTGGGCACCCTTTCACTCCTTTTCTTCTCAACCCAAATATTTATATGACCCTTTAAAGAGATTTTCTTAGGATGATCAGACTTTTATTAGAGATGCAGAAACCCATGGCTGTCTCTCCTCTCAGGTCACTGCTCAGGGGCACAGGGCAAGTGAGATCCTCCACCACAGGGACCAGACCAGCTCGAGCTGTGACCTCAGTCCAGACAGGGTTAATTCTTTCCCCTCCTGCCCTGACTTGCACTGCCTGAACTTTTGCTCTGTCCTGCTGAGTCACTTATATTCAGCTAATGATCTGTGTCATCCTTTATGCAAACAAGTGTAAATTGACTAATTAATCCCTGCAGTAACCCCACTGATTTCATTGGAGCTGCAGCCAAAGTGAAACAGGACTAACATCTTTAATCTACCTTTTGTTCCTATAGCCCAGCCTTTACCTTGTCCACGAGTCAAAATAGACCTTTAATCATATGGATTTGGCACTTAATCTTTTTTGGTCTCGGGAGCTGGGTTGTGCAAAGTGCCACATTTGAACCTTTCTGCATCATCTCAGAACTGACTCTGAGCCCAAACCACTCTGCCAGGGCAAGGCAGTGAATGCTTTCCACAACACAGAAGCAGCCACGTGAAAATGGTGAAGTGTTACCATGTATTTAAGTGGCTTCATGTGAAAACTAAGTCAGGGCCTTCTCTTCCCCATCACAAGCTTTTTCCTTCCCCTATCCCAGAACTTTCTTCACAGCTATGCGCAGCTGAAGGGTTCATGACAGTTACTGTCAAGAACTAAACAATGGATCAGGAAGGCTGGGAAGCTGAAGGTTACCCTTCTTTTTATTTTTTCATAGTGAAAAAAGATGGGCTGCAGCTGACAGCTGTCCATAAAAACTGCAAGGTACAAATGGTATAATATAAACCAAGGAGAGACCAAAAGTACCACTGAAAAAAAAAAGAAAAATGAGCTTGTTAGAACAGTCTGTATTACAACTGTTTCCCTTGACAGTTTGCTGTACCCTAATACGCTCAACAAATTGGCAACCTGTCCTTATGTATTTGCATCAGGATTCCCTTAAGGGAAATGTCTATATTACTCTGTTTTGATAAAGGAAGCAGTTTGATATGACAGGTAGGTCAAGTGTTTCTTTAATAAAGCATATGGGTAGGAAGAAAGAAATGGGCTATTGTCAATGACTTGACAAATAGGTAGATATGCTCCCCTTGAGTATAGCCAGGGAAAGCTACTAGATAAATCACCCTTGTTATTTTGATTTAACCACTTGGTTGCTGAATACTTTTTTCTCCCAGAGAGCAGAGTCCCCACTAAAGGTCATACCAAAGATTTCTTTATAGACTCAGTAGAGTGGTGTTTGTTAACTCCATTTGAGTTTTAGTTATGAGGAATGAGTCTCGACCTAAGTTGCAAAATAATTTCTGTCTTGTGTAAATGTCTGTAATACTTCTATGTGGATGTTCACACTGTGTCATCTCAGTTCAGGTGACATCCGTCCCATATGATGCTGTACATCCCCTTCCACACAAAGGGACCATGAACAAAAGCAAGGAGCCTCATGGTATGGAAACAGAGCTGAATTCTCCCCTATCCCCAGACTTTGCAACCTTTGCAGCCACACAAACAGGCTGCAAAACCCAATACTGCTGGGACATCTTGTCTAGACCAAGAAATGTTGAACAAGACAATCACTGAGGTCCCTTCCAACCTGGTATTCTATGCTTCTGTGATTTGACAGCTGTCATCTAAATCCAAGCATCAAGGGTAATTTGGGACACTTTGGAGGGAAAATCAGTCCTGGAAAAGAAAATTACCCCATTTCTCCTAAAAGATGCTGGTATTTAGCTAAGAAAACCCTTTTTGAAGGCTGGAGGGAAAATTTTTCCCCAGCTGAACCTGGAGATATTCTGGCAACAAGGCTATCTCTAGTGAAGTCAATCATGGAAATGCTCAAAAAGCCTCCAAGGTTTTTGAGCTGATGAAACCACTGGTTACTGGCAGTGGAAGGTTTTGGGGGCACAAGGGATGCTGCAGCCAGCAGGTCCAGTGTGGCCACAATGCTCTTTGGGACACCCATCCCAAAGGGTGCCATTGGGAGGGAATGGATCTGCTGTTGGAAGGCACCGTGGTTCTAGCAGCCCCAGAGCTCTTACAGTTGGTTACAGGCAAACATCTAAGATGTGCTCAAAACCTGGATTAGGGAAATACGTATTTAAAGACCTTTTAGAGCAGGGAGAACTCTCCCAATTAATTCTAAAGGTCCCCTTGGAACTGTTAATGCCTGTCGTGTAAACACGTGGGAATTAATGTCTTTAAGTTCTTCTTTACCACAAGGATGAAGGTTTCTAACACTATCACTTGGTACAAAATCCATTCCCCTGGCTGCAACTTGGCAGATGGATTCATGCTCCAGGAGAAAATGGTTTGGGCCGAAATTTGGATAAAAATTCAGATCAAGCTATTTAAACCACTAATAGAAAATGCTAAGATAATCTCTCTGTCCAGGGTCCCCCTTCACCTTGGGTTCCTCTTTCTAGATATTCTGAATTATCTTTCAACAATATTATCATTTTTTCCCAGGGTTATCTTTTTCCCAGCAGCATCAGAACTGTTATATATACTTACTATTATATACTTATACTGTACAATAGTTATAAATTAATAATACGTTCTATTATTTTATTAATGTATTGTATAGTTGAATATTAACTATATTGATCCTTTCGTGCTGCAAATAGTAAGACTTAAAATTAAACCTTAACTTGCACTTTTAGTATTAGACAAATACATATTGAGGGACTCTTAAGGTGCCTTCTTCTTTCCAGTTATTTTATTCTTGCCTTTCTGCTACACACAAAGGGATTTTCCAGCTGCAGAGTTTTCTGCATGGAAAAAAGCTGTTATTCCCCCCAAGTCAGAGTAAACCCTTGCTTCCCTTATCTCCCTGAAAGCAGAGATTTTCTCCTATTTATAACTGGACATTCCTGTACTGCTGACCCAAACAAGGAGAAGTCTGGAGCTTCACATTATCTTTTTCTTCTTCCTAGATGTAGAAAGCAAAAATTGCTGCCTCTGCTTTGGGGAAGTCACTCCTTTTCACCATACATGGTAGCACCCAGAGCTTGGCAGCCCAGGGTGTGTTTTCCATATTAAGCCAGATACAAGGGCGGCAAACAGGGAGCTGTTGACTATGGCCATTACAAACCTCAGAAGCAGATGAAAATCCCTGCTGGGGTCAGGCATTACATCTTGCCTTTCCTCTTCTCACAGCAGCCCAGAAGGAAGACCTGGCTGGTGTTGAAGCCTACAGTGAAACAGTGGCATTATGCAAAGAACCAACCCTCTGGGTGGTTTCAGCAATCCTGCAGTAGTTGCATTTGTTGCTGCTGAATTTAAAGGAAAATTCATGCCAAGAGCAGCCACAGAAAGGTGCAGAAAGGTCTCTGAGGAGGCTTTGCCTCCTGAAGCCTGCAGATCATGGACTTATTATTTAGCAATGTTTCTAGGTGCCTTCTTGGTGTCTTTGTGCCATTATTACTGTCATTAACATTATCCTTTCTTCTACCACGACTGCCTATTACAACCAGGAGCTTTAGAAAATACATGGGCTTTCACATCACCATTTCCTGGGAGAGGAGACGTCCATGGTGAAGGACATGGGTCTGCTCCAGGTATGACATGGGCACCTGGCCATGTGAAATCAAGGGGAACAACCCCAACCACAGCCAGCCAAGGTGTCAGCCTGCCCCACAAGCTGAGGGACTTCCAAGGTCTCCCATCCCTCATGGACCTCCTTTTCCATGCATAGAGCTGTAACACACCAGCTCACCCCACCAGGTTACGGTGTCCAGCCCAGGCTTGGAACCTTGCTTCAGTTCAGTGTTTCTGTTTAAATTTACAGGTGCTCCTAGTGATACTTGAACCATTTTTTGCATTTGGTGTTCCTGGCTTTTTTTTTTTTTTTTTGCCAAACCCCAGGAATTTCATTCCACATCACCTGAAGCAGTTTGGGTTCCAGTCACTTAGTCTTCCTCATTCATGAGCACAAAGTTAATGTGTCTGAGTTGCCCAGTCTATACATCTGGGGAAGAAAAGAAAAAAAAAAAAAAAAAAAAAAAAAAAATTTTTCCTTTAATGAAAACAGTCCCGCTTCATTTGTATTTTGTACAGCTCTTTTTTTTTTTAACCACTTTTCTTTCTCTTTCCCAGCACAAGTTTCAGCCTAAACCGAGTTGACATATTCCTTTTAATGTGTTTTTAAAATATGCTTAATGGTGCTGAAAGCTGAGGAAGCTCAAATATAATTCCAAAAGGCTGATCCCACCAGAAGCTTAATGCAAACATTATTATAAAAACTCTGCCATGGGTAGAGGTTCCAGAGAGACCTGGGTGTTTGCTAATGAAATCAGAAATGTTATCTGCGCCAGGCAAATGTGCTCTATCATTTGGCATCTTGAAGGCTGCTCAATTTTTCTTTTTTCTGCACCCAGAAAATCTGTTTTCAATGTTTCTGCCACTGAGAATATAGAACAGCAGGAGCAGGAGCAGAAGTTGATGTGGGATTGAGTGATTGATATTCAGCTCACATCTCTGGCAGGCACGCTCCCTCTCCCCAGATTTCTCCCGAGAAATTGGCTGAATAAAGAGCTGCTCCAACATGAAGGAAGAATGTTTCTCTGATACACATAGGACAGGCATGTGAATTGTCCAGCAAACCTTAATCAATAGCCAGTACTTTTCCCCAGCAGTTAACCTCTGCCAAGGGGAGGAGGAAAAAAAGGATTTTTGCAGGCTGGGGAAGGGCAGGTGGTGTAAGCTCACATGCCCCCCTCTCCTGCCCAACACTGCTGAGGAGTGGCACTTTTAGGGAGTTTTTCACTTGGCTATACTGTCCCTGACCCAAAAGGCTTGTCCATCATTACTGGCCTGCCCTGGTCCAGGAGGCCCAGAGAACATCCAGCAAACCACTGTTGGGAAACAACCACAGATTGCTTCAGTCCCTGGTGACAGAGCATCCATGGAGAGCTGTGTCCTGGGTGACTTTCAGAGAAGCTCCCTTACCCACCCAGCACCAGACCCTGCTACACCAAGACACAAACTGGGCTGGGCTTTTTGGAGGAATCTGGAATTCTGCTCCAGGTGAGCACACATCTCAAGAGTTGCCTCAAAATATTTGCCATTTGCTGGGAAGCTGCTGTTGTGATTTCCAAAAGAGGCACCTGTCTGCTGGGCTCTCCTGCCCCAACGGGTTTTCCTGAGAAGGAATAGTGTTAAGCTGCTTGTGCTGTCCCTCTGTGTGTGACAGGTGTAAAACTCCCTCGTGGTGCCACTAGTTCTTGTTAAGGATCCCAAATATCCAAAGGAAATGTGGCTTGGGTTGGGATGGGAGCAGCACCTTTCAGGCAGACCTATTTATGGCATGGGGACCTCATTTTGCAGGAGTATTATTTGGAGCAGCTTGTGGGTACAAGGCAGAAACAGCCTGTCCTGCACCCATCCAAATCTTCCCTCAGCCTCCTGGCTTCTTTTCTCAATAGCTGCATCCAGTCTGGCATGAAATCCCAAATTGTGCTTGTAATTTCACATGAAGTTTTTTGCTGCTTTTTAAAAATTCAGAACTAATGATTCCATAAAAAGCTTTTTCTTGATCTCCACTTCAGATAGGAAATTATCTTTGTTAGAAAAGGCATTCTTTCTCTGGAAATATGTGCTTAGCTGAGTGAATTTATTCACAGAACATTCCCTGCTACTGAATTACCAGCGGAACAAGAAAGGAAAGAAAACCTGAACTCAGTGAACCATGATCAAGTAATCCGAGGAAATCAGCATGTTTCTCTCTAGACAGTTCAGAATACCAGCTGCTAAGACACAAGAATCCCACTAAATAGAGCTCTTCTCCTTATCTCAGTAAATGTCAGATGGCATTTTCAATTCTCACCATTTTATCATGAGTCGGCTGTATCTGCTGGTGATTTAGAGCTTGGATCAGTTTTTAACCTAACAATTTACACTTCTTTTTTTTATTTTTTTTTCTTTAAGTCATTTCCAGACAGCAAGCCACATGAGTGCAAAAAGTTCAACCTTCAGAGAACGAATAAAAGAACCTGATAGGAGACATTTCTCAGCTATAATTTTAAGCCAAGATCATAATTTCTGAAAGCTTGGATGAAGCAATACAGCTACATGAAAAAAAAGAGACAGGGAATGATGTAGAGTGGAGCGAGCAGTGTATTTGACACACAGGGCCCTGCTTTTATTTCTAATAATTCTTTTTTTATTTATTTATCTATTTATTGCAGCTTGTCTTACAATCTCTTTTAAAAGCGCTGTTCTGGGTTTCCCCTCTTAGGACCTGCCTACCATGATTCTACCACTCTTCATCATTCCACTGCCTACTCTGACTTCACTTTGGGTGGAATTCAGAGGAACAAGAGGGCAGCAAATCCTGGGCTGAGGCTCATCTTAAGCCACTGGAGACCCCAGGTGTGGAGCGGGATGATCCAACAGATCGCTGGGTTGGAGGTGCCCCATGCTAAGAGCCTTTCCCAATGCTGCAGGAGGCTGCAGTCCAAATAATTAGTGAAAGCCTGATTTAACACAGATATTTGCTTTATTCTTTTTATTATAACACAATAAGAAAGGGAGCGGGGAAATTCAGCCTGCAGCCAACACAGCCCTCGCCCGTGAATGCTGTTGGGGCAAGCCCTGGCCATGCTGTGGAGGAGACACTGCAGACAGCAGCACTCAGCCCTGTTCAGTCATGTCATATGGATGGGGCTGATGCTGCCAAACCCCATGAAAACCAACCTCCATTCAGCCATCCCAGGGAAACATCCCAGGGAGGTGTTGGATGATGCCCGGCCACCTCCAGAGCCACCAGCGATGCTCCCAGCAGCTCTCCATGTGCCAGTGTCCTGGGCTGCAGGAAGGGTGGGTGAGCAGAAGTAGTCCCAATCAGGATAAAAAAGCAAAACATTATAAATCATCGTCAGTCTGCTGAAACCTCCAAGTGATAAAACCATTGAAAAGACCACTTTATTTATAAAACACACATGGAGACCTTAATCAAGCCAGGAGTGAGGTCATTTATGGCAATTAAGATGCACTCAGTCTGCAGTTGGAAGCAATCAAAACAAAAGGCAGAATTATCAATACCACATCCGTGTTCTGCAGCCCCAGAAAGTATGCTGGGGCTACAGTAAATTACCTCTCACCCTGTGTTGGTGTCCTCAGCTTCCCTGGACTTGGAGATAAAGGAGAGCTCAGCTTTTATATCTAATCCATGGGTAGTATTTTGAGCATTGCTCAGCTACATCTTATTTTGAAACAAATGCAATATTGTAATTATCCAGTACTTGGAGCATTAATTCCAAGCTCCCATTTGGAACCAGTTTCTGTCTGTCCCCACTCCAGTCCCCTCGGTACTCATTTAAGCTGTTGGAGGTTGGGGGTTTTTTTGCCCAGTGCTTATCAAGGTCAAGGAGATTGCACTCATTGCCTCTTGTTGAAATATCCCCCTTAGATGTTATTCATCCTAGTGGTGACCAAATGTTGAGAACTACTCTGACACAAAATAATAAGAGAAGCATAATCTGGTTTATTTAATATTAGACACAGAATACCTGCTAGTCAACATTTAAAAAGAGCATGAATTCGTTGGACAAATGTAATGAGTGATAAACTGACAGTAACAGTACTTTGAACTCCTGTCCAACTTCACACACAAGTCTGAGACATTGGCTCCCAACGCCTCTATAATTATTAATATGTTAATTTTAGTTAAGAGGAAAGTGACACACAGAGAGATTTGTTCCACACGGATGTAGTAAACTCATTTATCCTGAGCAGCTTGTATCTGATCTGATTCAAGTCATTCCTCTATCACTAAAGAAGTAAAAAGTGAAGCCGAGAAATCTGCAAAAGGACTTAGCTGCCCAAGCATGAAATGATGATCAAACCCCCCTGACCTTGCAAGCAAGCATCTGTAAACATCTGTGTTTTCTACACCAAGGGTCTCCAGATGTCTAAAATTCCCAGGACTTCCCTGCTCCTTTGTGTGCAGCACAGTTCAGGGCTTATCTTACATGTAAACTTGTCAGCATCTGCAGAGGAGGTTTCTCCTCCACCCAACTCCCCTGCAGCACCCAGCCTGGCAGGCACCTTCACATGGGAGAAGAGCACCCTGAGCTGCTTGCTGCCCCAGACTCATGTGAACTTTAGGAGTTGTACACAGAGATTCCCCTCCTCCAAACACAGAAGAGCCCCACCTTCTTGTGCACCATGGGGATGCACCATCACCAGGTGGGATATGTCATTGCTGGAGGTTGGTGGCACCAGGGGAAGTTGGGCACCAGGGCAGCTCAGATACCAGAGCATCTCTCACAGGACCTGAGGAGGGTGCAGAGGAGCACCCACACAGCACACTGTGTGTTCACCCTCCTCTAGCAGCACAAGAAATCCTCATGGGGACGAGGAGCCCTCGTTGGTACCATGCCCTGTGAAACACAGCAGGGACAGGGGTGTGGGTGGCTCCACCCCAGCCTTGGTCTTTCCTTCACCTCTGGAGGCTGTGGACATGTCCCAGCAGGTCGATGTTTTTGACTCTTGGGGAAACACGGGTGATGAAAGCTGTTCCTGCTAGGCAGAGCTGTGACCCGGGGAAGATGAACAATTCCTGCTCCTGGTCTGGAAGGGAACAGCCACCAAGGAGAGCACGTCCTTCCTTCTCCCAGGCTTCCCTCCTTCCTGACCTCAGCATGCCCTCCTCAGGCTCAGAATAACACCTCATCTTGGACGTTTCCTTGCTGCAGTCCAACATATCACCCTGGCTCACGCAAGCACGGGACACTGGTATCTCCTGCACTGCTCCACGACTCCAGTGGCAGCAGGACTTGTGGTCCACATAGTGCTTGACACTGGTGAAAAGAGACATGAAAACAGGCCACACAGAGGGACAAAGCCATACAGATACAACAGAGACCGTGTGTATCCACATCAGGTGTGCTCCTTCAATTCTACATCAAGGACACAGTATGGATACAGCAAAGTGAAGGGAAACTGGCACAAAAGGATGAGCACCCCAAAGCATCCCACGTCCTGCTGGGAGACCACACCAAGGAAATATCTAACGCCCGTGGCATAAGTGCCCTTGGCACTTTGCACATCCTAAACCCTCTGCTTTTCCCATGAACCTTCCCAGCATCCATGTTTGGTTTTGTGACACAATTTAGTGTCACTCAGTCTGCAAGGAGAGGGCATCCCCACAGCCCAGTACAGACAGTTTTTACAGAGCTTTTTGCCCTATTCAGGAACACTGAAAGCAGCAGGAACCTTCTCTCTGCTTGACTTTGCTCTGGTGTTTGCTCATGCTTTGGTTTCATGCCCCCTGGGAGAGCAAGAGAGGAGTCCTGGGACAGAGGTGATGGATGTACAGGGTGCCCAGACAGACAGACTCTGAGGAGCCCAAGAGAACACATAGTAAGTGCATCTCACCCCACCCAGTCCCCTCCATTTTGGGATAGATGATCCCATTTACCTGATAGGTGTTACTCTGTGAGATGCAGTTGTGTTCACCCACTCAGTCAGTACTCTGCACTGGCCCAAGGTGCTTCCACACATCTGCAGAATGACACCTACACTGGGCACTTTTCTAAAGTCCTCAGACACTGGTGACACATGGAGAGCTGAGCAACTCAACCTTCCTTTCTCAAAAGGCATATTTCTACCCTAGCCAGCTGCAGAAAAATCTACCCTACTTCTAAGCTGAAGGCTCAGGAATGACAAGACAAGGTGTGAACACTTTCCTGCCATTGCTGGAGGAGGAGCCCCAGACCTTTGAGCCAAATCCACAATTTTCTGAGTCAAACATTTTTATTATTTCTAGAGTTGGCAATAATTTGAGTGGTCCATTTGAAAGAGACAGAGAAGATGATTTGTTACAGTCTCACAAGTGATGGATGCTGGCAGCTTCAAAAAGTGATTCTTGCTCTATCCTAGTGCCCAGATAGTTAACCCTACACCAAAATAGCATCAAACCAGTTCAGCAGGTGACTCAGGGGTTGTTTCCCTGTAGTCACAGTACAGAATTATAGTAGAATTGTACACCTGCTTTTCAGAACTGGTTGTAACTCCAGAGAGTGGAAACCCTGGGTATCATTAGACTAGAATTTAAAAAATAAATTTTAAAAAAAATCATAGTAACTCACTGAAAGTAAACTGCTGTACCACCCAGCTCACAATATCTTCCAGAAAGGCTGCATAGGTCCAAGGTGGAAGCTGGTCCTCAGTCAGAGCCATTCTCAGTCCAGGCAGGGACAGGTCTTTGCCCAACCATGTACAGCCACAAAAGGAAATACACCAAGATTAACCAAAACACTAATTCCATTTAAATTAAATGTTTTATATCAACATCTATTTCACTCACAGTGGGTCATTTCCTCTTTCCAGGTGCACCTGAAGGCTTACTTAAGCTTCCTTTGTGAGGTGTTTTTATTGAGGTATTTGATAGTGGATTTAGATTGGGTTTTGTTCCATTGTAATCGCCAGCCCAAATCTCAGAGATACCCTCATCTGGATGCTTGAGTTTACACAGAGTGGCCACACCACCCCTGAAGGCACTTCATGCAAGTGGAGTGCTTTAGGGTGCTAGAAGAGAAAAGGTTTTAGCAACTCTTCTGAACTTCCTCTTTTTCTGAATCAATGGTAAAATAGCAGAGTTAGGGTCTTGCTGTGAAGAGTTGCAGCTCAGCCAAAGACGATGTCACTAAGTGCCACCAGGATCACAGAGAACTGCTCCTGGTAATGCCAGCATAAAGGCAAGACAGGGAAAAGTATTAAAAATGGAAGAGGATGGTGCTCAGGGGAGATCTCGGATCACCTTTTCCTTCTGCCTACCTGGCAAAACCTCCTGCTGTCTGGTCATACCCTCCCAGAATGGATTGATACAAGTTCTGCTGCTAGGCAAAGGCAAGGAGAGTTGGAAAGTCACTCCCATTTATCTTAAATGTTTGAACCAGGTGCACCTACAAAAAGAACCCCCAAAGGTTGCTATTCACTACTGTATTACTGCAATTGTTTGTTCTGTAATTAGTGATGATAGGTAAGCAAGCTGGAAGTAAAGCAAATATGAAGTTAGTAAATGGAGCAGCATTCCAAGCAGGCAGAAAAGCAACAAAATGAGACCTGAAAAAGACACCACAAGGGTAGGCAAAGCTCTGTTCAGTTATGGTTTGGTTAGCACCTGACCTTCGGATGGAGGACTTGCTGCTGGAGCATCCCCCCAGAAGCTGGAGCTCCCAGCCCAGCTCCAGGCTCAGGTGCAGCAGAAGGCTCCAGGGCAGTTGAAGGTCATCTGTCAGCACCTTCAGGGTTGATGGATTAAACCAGCAGAGAGGTCTTACCCCAAGGCACATGGCCAACGGAAAGCAGAACGGTTTCCACTGACTGTCATGCCCAGAGATAGTGCTGGCACTGCTGAAGCTTTTGAAAGAGATTTGCTGTTTAAAGAGGGGGAAGGGTTACCCACAGGCACTTTTCACTGAGAGAACTGAAGGTTTTTCAAGCAAACAGAGCAGCTGAAAAGCCCATTTCCATCGCAGGTTGGGTAGTGTTTCAAAGCCTAAAATTTCAAAGGTGCAGAGGGCTCTCTGATATTTTATGGGGCAAAAGAGTAACAAAAGGGGAAAATACAGACTGGCTGCATTTAGGAAATTATTATCTAGCAGAGGGAATGGTGGTTGAAGCCTGTATTCCTGCTCCACCTGCCTGGTGGCTCCTGATCTTACCTGAGGTTGAAAGCCAACCATCCCCACCTCTCAGCCAGCTCCTGGTAGCCCAACGCTTGCCTCCCCAGAGGACCAGCAACCACGATGGGCCAGCAGATAGAATGGAGATGAGGACTGAAATAATATTCCAAAAACAAACTAAAACATTCTTTGAGGTTTTGAAATCACAGCTTCATGCATGCTGCATGGAGTCATACTACCCCATCACACCAAGGCTTTCCCTTGTGTGGTTACAGTCAGGTTTCCAGTTGTCCGTAATCAAACTGCATGTTCTTTGGGGAGTACACAGAGGTTGGTTGTCAAACTATTTGAGGCACTGAGGGACATAAAGGGCTCCTTGGATGATTTGAAGACAGTCTAGAGGAGGGACTTCTACAAGCACTGATTTCCTACAGGTTTTAGCTCCATCCAAAGCATATGTATCCCCTTACCTAGAATGCACTTCAATAGATGGCAGGTTTCTAATAGTGTTTTTTTAAATCTCCATATCTTATCTTCATCTCAAAGTACTCAAACAACTTCACACCTAGTCAGCTCAGGCCCCGAGGCTCCTTGAGGGTGAGGGCTGCACCCTGATACTTCATCATGGCAAGGAGCTGAACAATGGAGAAGTTCAACCCACAGAGAAACTTGGTTGGGCAACTGTCCCACCCCATGGAGGTCACGGCAGCTGAAGGCCTCCACCACCCGCAGGCATCAGAAGTCAAAGTGCTCTGAGCAGAGCAGGACACAGGAAAGCTCACTGGTAATTAGCTTTTCCAGAGGATTTGCCTGTCTTTCTCCTGAATTCTTGCCCCTAACAGGGCACAGAGGGCTCTAGCACCCGTTTTGACAGTGACATCTATTCTGGGGTTCAACCACTTGCTTTGTTAGGGCTTGAAGAGGAGTTTCTCCTCAGTAATTACTCATAGCAAAAACAATCTCTGCGGAGTCAGCTTTGTCAGTGACAGTCCTGAAGGGCTGTCAGCCCCTCCTAGGTCACCTGGTGCACAAAGCATCATAACACATGATACAATATGCCATTAAAAAAAACTATCCAAGGCCTTGGCTCCATTGTAGGGGCCTTGTAATTAAATAACTTCAAATGAATGGCCTAGGAATATCGCACAAAGGCCTGAAAAAAGACTAACAAAGTGATAAGATCACTTATTAGTGCCAAACTTTTGATTTAATTATATATTCCTGGAGTCCTGTTCTCAAGGGAACTGCTTACACAACCACATGGTGAAACAAAAGAAGGGATTAAAACCTGTGGGAGAGAAGCTGGAGAATTTGCTCTTGATTCACAAAGAAAAGTCTCCACACATTTGACCAAGGAGGACTCTGAGATGAAAGAACCAAAGAGGTAAAAGAAAAGGATTTTCTTCTTTTTTTAATGATAGGGAGGTAATAAAATACTCATAATTGACCTGAAATGAAGACTCTGACACGGCGTCTCTCTCATTAAGAGTTAATATTCACACTGGGGACAGGGTGCGCCAGAAGGGCAGTGTCCTCTTGAATCACCATCTCTCAACCATGCTTTTATTTTTAGGTGAGGTCCTTCAGAGTTTATCTGCCTCCACACTTTGCTTTATCCCACAGGCCAGGTTCAAGCTGGCTGGCCACAGAAGGCTGGGCTAGAACCAGCTCATCTCATAGGAGGGTGATACAAGGGAGAAAAATGTTTGACTCTGTATTTTGGGCCCAGGCCTTTGGGCTGTTGGCAATGTCCAAGGAGTCCCCACCTCAGCTGTCACCTCCACCTCGGTGCTGCAGAGCAGATCCACCTCCGCTCCCTCTGCCCATGACAAAGCCTGTAATTGAGCAGTTAGCTGTCATTAACATCTCACTCTTGCCCACACACTGAGGCTCTTTCAAAACCTTTTTGTTTTGCCCTTGTGATATTTCTCCCATTCTTTCCTCCTCCTGTTCAGGCCGTGTCTTTTGCCATCTTCCTGATGGTAAACCCAGGTTATCTGGTGTTTCTCATACCCACTTCTTCCTGACTGACCTACTTAACCAGGGCCAGCTCCCACTGGTGGCACTGCCATTGTCCCAACAGCTGTGTCTTCTTGAGTGGATGCTGGTTTCTCATCCTTCTCTTCACAGGACTTGTTTCATAGGAACCCCACAGAGAAGCCTCAAAGTGGATCCTTAAAAATCACCTTTACATTCACGTATCTACACAACCTCAGCAAAACCTTGCTTGCCCTTTTCCAAGAAGCTGCACCAGGCTCCCAGCTGGTGTGGAATGGGTGGAACCCACAGACAAAGTGGAAACAGACCCAGAAAGGTCTTTCTCTTCCTTTACCCTTTGCTTTGCCCAGTTCCAGTGTGATGACAGCACAAAACATCAACTCTCGTTGGCCAACTCCCCTGTTAAAACTCCCAGCACCAAGCACTTTGGGAAAACTGTGGAAGGTCTCCATAGGGATGCTAGGCACAAGCTGAGATACCTCCAGCAAGTTGGCCAAAGTGCTCAGCAGGTCTGTGTGTTCCCCCAGCACCATCAGAAGTGGATGGACAGTGCAAAGATGCAACAATGAGGAGCTTGGCAGTGTTGTTAGTTGGAAGCCACCTGACTTTTCATTTTCTTAGCAGCCTGCAATATTGAAGCTCCCAAATTGCTGAGGGGTTGGCTCAGACAGCGTCTGCTGCCCTCAGGAGCTGGTCCACAGCATGACTGTACCTCTGTGCCTGCAGTGGCCGAATAGGAGCCAGCAGGCAGGTTTCAGACCAGTGAGCTGCAATCCTGTGATGTAGTAAAATGTTGTGCACTTAAAAGCTGAGGACTTATTTACCTCCAGGCTCCTGAGTCACCAAGCAGCAAGAAACACAACAAGATTTCTACCAAACTTTGGTTAGGTCCTAAAGGAAAAGAGGCTCATTACATGGAGGTTTAGCTGGTAATCAATCATTCTTAAGGACCAAGGACTTAATGTGATCAGATCACAACTTCAGAGCCTGAAGATGCTGTCTGGAGGAGACACTTGCGGGCAAGGTGAGCCCAGCATCAACCAGCAGGGTCTGGTTGCTCTCCCCTCCCAGGGCGAAGGCGGCCCCAGAGCTTCAGAGATGATTCCCTGCCTGTCCAATATAATCCTATTCAAAGCAATCATCTGTTAAACAACTGGAGAGAAGCCAGCCCACACACTGCAGATCCAAACCTGAATGTTCCCACAACCTGAGGAAGGAGCTCGGCAGCAGGAAATGTATTTTAAAAAAGAAAGAAAAAAAATAATTAAAAAAAAAAAAAATCTCACATGAGAAGCAAGAAAACACTGAGCTGTGCTCCAAAGGCAGTTGCTGAGCTACTGTTTATTCAAGACATGTATCGAGGGTTTACAAAAACATTGTTTGCATGCCAGGTGGATCCTCCTCCCTGTAGAGCAGCCAGGGGAGGTTCACAGGGACAAAGACCAGGTCCTGGATGGACACCACGCTCCCATCCCTCTTCTGCCAGGGTGGAGGACATGTGTGCCCCCTCATCTAGGTACCACAGGCTCCAGAGGGAGCTCAGCACATCCTCCCACCCTACCCTCAGCTCTCCACCCATCTCTGGTCACTACAGCCAGGATTTGGGCCAAAGGCTGTCAGCAAGAACCCCAGCACTGACTGACCTTGGAAATATCCTTCCAACACACCCATCTGCCAGTAACCTTTTGGGCAGTTGTTTGGATATTTAAAGGAAAAATTCAGTGTTATGACAAACAGACAGTCTTCCCCATTTATTAAATGCTCATAATTTGTTTTAATGGTTTCTCTAAACAAGTAGACTTTTTCTTCTCAACTCTTTGAGCTTTTAAATGACACAACTGTTATGTTAAAAGGGGAAAGGGTGATGATTTACATTTGGAGTGGGGCGGGGGCATCCAGGAGGCAGAGGGACAGCTGCAACCCATCGGACGTGGCTCTCCTCAACAGATATTTTGTTTGCTCCATTTTGGGTCTGTTGGTGCCCTCAACATCAGCTAAGGGCTTGGCCACCATCATGTGGGTGGTGGATGCTCCTCTGTGGGCTGGATCCTGGCCTCCATGGTGCTGCAGCCAGGCCAGTCTGGGCTTCCCTCTACCCATGGAAGATGGGAAGTGTCCCCCCAAAAAATGAGTGAGCTTCTAGGGACTATAACCAAACATCCTTCAGGTAGTGACAAGATCTGCTTGCAGCTGGGGTGATTCAGTATGAAAATCAGGGACTCTATTTTTTCAGCTCACAGTTAATTTCAAAAAGCAGTCGGCATGCTCGGCTCCCTGCATAGGTAGCATGGCCACTGGAGATCCTATGGAAATCAATTAATTATACAAAATAGCATTAAATGTACTTAACGATGGACGTTGCAGATACTGCTAGATCAGCTGCAAGTGGCAAACCAGATGAACAAGCTCCACTTGCTTTGCCTTTATGTATAAAATTCATCTCTTCACAAGAGGGTTCCCAGCCACTGGTGCCAACTGGAGACCATTTTTCACCTGCCTATCTCCCTCCTCTTTAACCTCTGGAGATCACTCATGTCTCCGCAGCAAAAGCTATTTGAGTTTTGAAACAAATTTGAGTGTACAAACCCCATAAATTTGTGTTTGTTTTTTCAGGAAACATCTCTGGATGGCAAACACCTGACTCAGGATTTTCTGAAGCTGTAGAGCGGGTTGGGTTATCTGATCACCCACAGGTATTTGGGTGGCATCTCCTGTGATTATTTCCTTCACATGTACATAATCCACAGGAAGCATGGAGCCATGCAGCCAAGGGATGGATTCCAATTACTATACATGAAAGAAACAACATGTCATGCTCATTTACAGAGCAGCAAGTTATGTAAAATGGTGCCAGCTTGAAGCTCCATACGATAAAGCAAAGGATGCACATGGCCATTTGAGAGCTGAACGCCTCACTCCTTGTTTTTCTTTTTCTCCTTCTGCCCCTACTTGTTGTTTCTCAAAACTTTAAAATGTTTGTACAAACTTCCATCTTGGAAGCCCAGCAGAATAAACAAGAATATACATGAGCTGCAAGAAAAGTCACCAGATGGGAAAGATGTTTCTTTTTTTTTTAGCTTATGGGTGTAACCACTGTGGATATTGCAAATATGCACAAGAACAGCTACAAAAACCACATACAGAAGCCATTAAATACTTCCACCTTTCCGTAACAGAAATTCAGGTACCCATTGCCACATCATCCTGAGAAAAAGTGATACTGAAACCTTATAAAATACTTCTGGAAACCTGGAAGCCTGGATTCAGAGGGGTAAGCATTTTTCACAGCCAAAAGCCATCCTCAAAATCTGTCCGGGGTTAGAACAAATTGGGGAGTGATCCCAAAAATCTCATCTGAATTCATCATCTGCCTTGAAGGACGACAGAGAAGGTGTTCCCTGTGAGAAGAGCACCCAGGTGCTATGCTAAAAGGCAAGCTGCACCAAAAAAAAAAAAAAAAAAAAAAAAGCCATTAAAAAAAAAACAAAACAACTCTATCAAAACTTCCTGGTTCAACTCATCACTGCATTCCAGGTTTTAAAAACATCCTCATCCAAAGCCATTGCCAACCAGCTGCATGGGTTTTGCAGACTGTATACAAAAATGCAGCCTCTGAAATCTGCTTCCCGAGATGGACCTCCAGCCACACCAGGGCTGGATCTGCTGAGCCTCCACACTCCTCCTCTGGTCACCAAAGTACTTGAATGTAGCTGCAGGAGCTGTTTCTCCTGCCTCACTTGTCCTGGATGGTCTTGGGAAGCAGCTGCATGGATGGGTGATTGCAATGATTCTCCCTGGAGCAGCATAGGCACAGATTACAGTGGCAAACTCTGCATGCTGAAGGCCAGGCTGAAATCTCATCCTCTGGGGCAGTGACCAGATCTTCCTTTTGCAAAGATGTAAAACATTTTCATCAAAAGAGTTCCAAATTCATAATTCAAATAGGTCTTGTTGTATCCACAGAAGGTGATAGTTACAGAAGCATCCTAGTTTTAGATGTGGTACCTGTGGACAGTGTTTAGTGGTGGACAAAGCAGTGTTAGGTTTGCAGTTGGGCTCGATCTTAAGGGTCTTTTCTAACCTGAATGATTCCATAAGTGTGATTTACAGCACATAACTCTGGAGCACTAACTATGCAGATTATATACCCATGAAGTCTATCTACTGTTGACACAGGAAAACACCTCCAGACCTCTGCTCTTGCACCCTCCTTAGTCTTCCTACCAACACGAGAGCACATTCACATGAGACAACCAAAACCAATAATTACCTCCCTTGTCATCATCTGCTTGAATAACACATAGGCCATTAGCCCACTCCAAAATATCGTGGGTAATCTTGGCCCTTCTGAAGTCAGTGGAAATGTCACCCTTGGTTTCAACAGGGCCAGGTTTTCACTCATCTTACACAATCCAATTGCTTCATATCCAGTCTTCCACCCACTCCCAGAATCCAGATGGTCCTGAATGTTACTGCTAAAGAAAATTCACCTCCTTCCCCAGCATATTTCCAACAGGCAGCCTGAGACACACAGACAGAGAAACTGAGTCACTGCTACTCTGAGGTCACCATCCTTCAGCTACATCAAATCCAGCTCATCGTAGTCAGGAGAAAACCTTTGTTAAACCAACTTTCAGTAGCTTCTAACCAAACCAAAGCAAAGATGCTCAGAAGAGAAAGAGTCTTTATAATACTACAGGCGCCTATCAGTAGTTAAACTGGAATCAAAGCTAATCCCTGGATTTCTAGACTCACATGGTTATTAGGGTAGATATTAAAGTTTAATAGAGCAGGCTGTATGTGTTACAGCTGGAGTGACAGGCCAAGGATTAGCATTTCAAATTACGAGTTGCAATTGCATCCAGTTTTGAATTTCCTGTGAATTATAAGATAGCAAAAAAGATAACAACCTTGTGATGGGAAAGCCAAAATCAATATGTGGACAAGAGGATGGTATTTTAAGACAACAGCCAAAGTACAGATGTCCAGATTACCAATGCCTTGGAAGTTAAATGAAGTGTACTTTGCAGTAAAATGGCTTGTAGAGGCATATTCACAGAATATCCGTGTTTCTTTCCCAGCAACAAGAGATACTATGTCAAGAAAACCAGCTTGGGGTATGGAATACTATTAGTCATAGCTCCACTCATGTCTTACATGGGCTTAGGGGCAATTTAGGATTCAGGTTCCCAAGGGACTGCCAGGAATTGTGTGTCCTGGTTACATGAGCTTTCACAGGCAGTGAGAGCAACACCATAAGGTTACCAGAAAACCTGAAAATTCAATGAGGCCCCTATGAAAATGGGGAAAAGATTTCCACCTCGCCTACATGCAACTCATGGCTGATGCTACAACTGATACCTGGACTCATTATGTCTGGCTTTGAGACCACTTGGCTTCGAAAGCAAATCACAGTGTTTAATAATAAATTAGTCATTTCACAAACAAATAAAGACTAATCAACACTGCAGAACTCTGAGTTAAGGATTGTTCCTTCCTGATGTTTGGACAATGCCAGGCACAATGGGATTCCAGACTTAATTGTGGCCTTGGGGCACAATAGCAAGGGCAGTAAAACTAACTTCATTTTCTTGCAGCCACGATTCCATTTCAAGCTCCACATTTTCGTCCAACATTTTAGAAAATAATACTAATGATGGTGATGATGATGATGGTGATGCAAGGATCTGAATTTCTTTCTTAGCAAGAAAATCTTTGGTGACTCCTGTCTGGCTCTTAGCTCCCTTTTGAGTAGCTTCACAGAGAAACTCTGTTCTGGGCAGAGGCAGATACAAAAAAATCCAGCAGTGGAAGAGAGAGGTTGAAAGCCCAAATTATTCTGTACTGCAATTGTATCATTTGCCTGAGGGTCGAGCTTGTACCTACTCCATAGGATGCAAATCTCTGGGCTGCTCAGAGGCACTTTGGATGTCCCATCCCTGGAACTGTTGAAGACCAGGTTGGATGGGCCTTGGTGCAACCTGGTCTAGTGGGAGATGTCCCTGCCCAGGGCAGGGGGGTTGGAATGAGATGATCTTTAAGTCCATTCCAACCCAAACCAGTCTGGGAAAATCTATGATTTTATAATCCTTTTTGCCTGGCTTCCACTCCCTCTCCCCAAGCACGGGCTCAGCTTTTCAAAGTGCTAAACACTGGGACTAAAACCCTGTGTGAGCATAAGTTGTTGCTCATGCAAAATTATGAAGGCAGCTTTCAGAGGCAGGCTGCAAAAACTATTCACAGCACTCACAGATGCCAGAGCCTAAAAACCAGGAGCCATAAATTTATTTTTCAAGCAAGTGAAGGTCCACTGGCTGCTGCAACTAACACCTCCAGCTTCTTTTAGGTCAAGCACATCTATCTTCATTCCACCCTTTAGAAAAAAAACACTCCAATTGTAAGCTGACTCAGGATTTATCAGGATAACCCAGGCGAGACAGCCAAATTTAGCATTTTTGGACCAATTTGTCTCCTCTGTGATCAAAGACATTTAGATGTCATAATGACTCTAGAACATTATTAACTTTGGGACAATAAGATAAACGCTACAGATGCCAAGTTGCTGGATGATTTAATGGTTAAATTCAATTTTTTTTTTTTTTTTTTGTCTCCACCCATTCCACAAGATTTTTGGATTACCTCCAAACTGAGTTCATTCCAAAGCATTTCCTCATTTTAGTTCTGTCCTTCTGCAGAGGACTGCACATCCCCAAACCATAACAGGGGATTTGGCAAATATCACTCTCCTTGTTTAGCATACTTCCAGAAACTACAGGCTAGTTCTGACTACACACAGTGTGTTTATGCAAACATATTTTATAGAGGGACTTGAAAACATTAATGTATTTTCCCTTTGTCAATCCCATATTTCCCAGTGTCTTTCTGAATACATTTCATTATTTTTAAACCAGAAAAGGAAAAGAAATTTTTAAAAATATATATAAATTATCTGGTTTTCTTGCTTTTCCCCAGAAAAAAAAGCAAAAGGAAAAAAAAATTTGTATCTGGCCTAATCTGCTCTCATCAAAATCGGTGACTGCCAGAGTTACCCATTACCTGACAAATTAGTTGGCTGGAAAGCAACACTGAACCCCAGCTCATCTCCTTCCACCACACCATAATGGGGCTTCTCTCATCCCATCAGCAATCAGCAGGTTCAAGATGATACCACACAGTATTTTGTAAAAGAAAAAAAAAATCACACTATATAAAGCTATTTTTGCTTTGGAACTTTTATTGGCCTGTAAAATACTTTTACATTTATTACACTTTTAATGAGAACTCCTAGAATCAAGGCTGGTGTAAATAATGAAAACAACGCTAGTAAATGTCCCCATAAACCTTGCACCAAGCCTTTGATGCTAATTTGCAGGCCCTTACCTCCTCCCCACCACCTTCTGCACTGGGGGCAATGGTCAGGCTCAAAATCCAAGATACCTGATGGGAGAGACATCCCACAGGATTGTTGCTGGTGTTCTGTGTACTGGGAGAGAAAAGCAGCCCCAGCTCAAGGGCACCAAGGCTGCCACCTCAGCATCCCTCAGCCCCAGCATCACTCCACACCAGGAGGCTCTGAAGACCCAAACCACTGGTCTTGGTGTTCTGGAAAGTTGTGTGTTGCTTGCTGAGTTATTTAAGTAAGGACCTTGAACAAGTCAGAAGATCTTGGAAACACCTGTAGGATTCCCAGAGATAATATGGGAAGTAGTCCAGCAGCAGTCAGGTGAACTTCATCCCAGCTGGTGAAATCTCCCCGTGTCTGAGAACAACATGGGTACAGGATGTGGTGGGATTGGTCCCAATTCACACCCTCCCTTGGGCACCTCCGTGTCTTCATGCAGGAGGGACCTGGAGACACCACCATACACTCATTTAAGGATCCATTTTGGTAGCAGAATTCAAGCTGGGAGTTAGTGCACAGGCAAAATGCCCAGACAAAAGGTGACCACTCTGCAGTGCTTTCTTCAGGCATTCCTCCAAATACTGTTAGCTGAGTACCCCCCACACCCCGGGATCACAATAGCACAAGCCAAAACTAGAACAGTGCCAGGTTATGGACTGAGCCTGGAAAACACCTGGAACTATCAGGACACAGCACCAGACCCTGAACTGATTTCAAGTCTTACACTCAAACCCCCAGATAGTATTCATATTCTCACCAGGAAGCCTGATCACAACATTGCTGTATTATGGTTAAATTAAAGAAAAAAAAAAAAAAAAAAAAAAAAAGAAGCTCCAGAAGCATCTCAAACCCTGCTGATGAAACCCAGAGCAAGGTTACATGGCAGCACATGATACACAGCGTGCGGCTGCGCTCGGGGCAGGACCATGGGCTGCATCGCTGCAGAGAGAGAGCTTTTTATTTGTTTTCCTGTCTTCTGCATTTTCCATCTGGGTTTGACACAGCACTGTGGACCTTCCCTTTGGCACCTCCAGCTCGGGACATATGGATTAATTTTGCCATGTGGACGAAATTTTGCCACATGAGCTGAATTTGGCCACGTGTAATAATGGCTTCAAAAAAACTCCAGAGGTTTTGTCCCTTTTTCCCACCACGGGACATCCTTCCTGAAGCCATGAAGGAACCCAGGGCCACCATAGTTTTTTTCTTCAGCCCTGCCTCCCACACATTTGCTCATGGATGGCTGGCAATGGCCAGCTACAGGCAACTGGGACTCAAATTCCAGTTGCTACCAGAACTGTCATTTCTGTGCGCTATCAGTTATGAACAGCACCTTAGGTTTTCCTTTGCTATTTAATCCTCTCAATTCCAGCACCAGATCCCATAAAAATTCCTTCCAGCATCTACATCACAGAAACTCACCCAAACCTTAACAAATCACTTTTTGCAGGGTTGGTAAGCCCTGCCTGCTGCAAAGGCTGCACTCACTCAAGGTTGAGGCAGCTTATTTTTCTCTCCTGACTTTCCTATGACATTTCAGTCAAAGTTCTGTCAATACCCATCTCAAAATACTGTGTGCTAGTACAAGGCTCTTTTCATTAAAATCGATACATCTCACCCAGATTCAGATGGTCTCCACTGGAAATGAAGATAAAGAACTCTGCATTTGACTAATTTCATATTTTGTTTTTTCTTTGGGAGCCTCCTGGGCAGAAACAGTCCCTTCAACAATCCAGTCTCTTAGCTGGAACTATTGACTCACAAACTGTGCAAAATGTCATATAATGAAGGAAATAGTGTCAAAAGCTATGGTCATGCAATATCATGTGTCATATTGTGTGATGTTTATGACACCGATCTGAAAGAAAAAAAAAAAAAAAAGAAGTTTCAAGTATGCAATCACTGAGCATAGTTTTTTATACCCTCCACAAAGGGAAGGAAAAAGAGAAAGAACATCAACATCCATGAGGATGACCCAGGGCACAAGATAAGCAATGCCTGGCACTGTTTGATTCCCCACATGCAAACTAACAATCTCAGGAACTCTTCCCTCACAAAACATTTCACTGAAGCTCTTCATCCTATAGACACCAAGCCTGATGCTGCCACCCCTGCAACGAGGGGCAGAAACTCCTTTCTGTCAAGTCAAAGTTTCCTGGTTTGTTTTGTTTGGGTTTTTTGGTTTTGGTTTTTTTTTGGAGGGATTCTTTTGTGTGTTTTCTAGTGCAAAAATACCCTTTAGTATCACTTTCCAGAGCTCCCATAGTCAGGAGGGCGGCGTCCCACAAACCCAGCCGTCAGGCACTGCAAAACACAAACGGGTTTCACGTTGCTTGGCCCAAACCCAGCCCAAGCGGGCCAGGGGCGAGGGGAGAGACAGATGTGTCCAATAATAGGCAATGTAAACCTCAGCCTTGGTGGGATCCAGCTTTACCCTTAAGCAGTGGCAACGTCAACCACCACTCTCGACTTGTACCATGGGAACGCCACTGCTCTTGCCACATAAATCAAACCCGTCCGAGAGATCAAAAACTTCAACAGAACCAGATGGTTGCATATGGGGCAGATAATGCAAGTGTTAACTGTGCATGCAGCCCTTCTGCCTCTCTTCCAGGGGCAGAGATGGGGGAAAGACCATTTCTTCCTGCAGCTTGGGCTGTATGAAGGCTGTCACATGCTAAAAATTGCAATTAAGTGTTGCCAGCATGGAGGGATGCACATTGCACATTCAGGACCTGCAAACACCTGCAGAAAGAGCCCAGAAATGTCATTTTCTTGCATGCTTCCAGCAGGAAAGGTCCTCCAGGAAAGCATGGATGCCACCACCCCTCTTCCCATGGTGCTTTTAAATCTCTGTCTGATCCTACAAGTTAGGTGAAACTGGGCAAAAACTAGTATCTTCAAGGACACTGAGGTTCCTAATTCCCAGAGTTCTAATTCTCCTCAAGTTTGGGCATCTGCCCTGCTCATGTCTGAGACAGGAGCTGTGACACTGTGGGGTGTGGAAAACTAATATAAAAGCAACAAATATCAGCAAGAGAGAGTCAGGTAACCTAAGCATGCAGGTGACTTCTAGATGGTGAATTGGTTGAGTGAGGTTTTTTCTGCCTGACAAGGTGGTACCAGAGAAGGTGGAAGGGGACTGTGCTTTGTGCCCAGTGTGTGGGGCCAGGAGTGGCACAGCACCAGGAACACAGTGGGTCACACCTGAAAAAAAAAAAAAAACAAAACACATTTAAGAGTGTAACACCAAGACACATAGATTTGGCCTTCCCTTCCCTGGATGTGACTTTCTTTTGCTTCTGATCCATGGAAAGGAGCAAGTGAGGGCTTGCTGCTGAGGTGGTGATGGATGGTTCCGGGCAGAAGCTGCTGAGAGGGATGAGTGACAACCTCCCAAGGACAGAAAGCTGGTGGCACGCTGCCCAGATTGTCAAGCTCCACTGCTAAAGAGGTGGAGCCACACCATGGACCACTCAGAGGCTGTTGAGGCCAGGGAAAAAAGTATTTTCTGGGAAATGTGTGACCTGAGGAGAGCTTCTTCACCTCAGAGCAGCCACCAGCAGGGACACGGGTACATGGTAAGAGGGAGGCAATGAGCAGGCTGGCTCCTTGCAGTGGCAGCTCTCTCAAAGATGGGCTGCAGGAGCTCACAGTCCTCTGTGAGGGTTTTAAAGTGTTGATGGTGTCTAATTCACCATATACCAAATATTGTCAAGCCCTTTTTTAAAAAAATAAATATGAGCATCATCTTTAAGGAGTGGGCAAGTATCCACAGAGAGCATGGGGATGGCATTGATTTACCAGCAGTTGAAATTCCAATTCAGATTGATTTCCATTCAACATGCCAAGGGGTTTGGTTTTGTTTTTTTTTTTTTTTACTCTTTTTTTCCTGAAAAAAGATCTCCTTCCCACCATGCAAGCTCGAAGAAATTCACCACTGAAACCAAGAACAAAGAATAACTGCTTCAAAGTTATTTACTTCAGGTTTCATGGCAGAGCTATTTAATTTCTTATACGCAGAAAATCACTGCAAACTTCATTTCTTTTGTACCACTTTCTTCAGAAGATTGTTGAAGTCACATCAGCAAAGCAAAAAAACCACTTACAGAATAAAGGGTCTTCTCTAACACTTAGGTTACACTGAAATAAAACAGAATAAATTGATCCATAGTTGTTCCCTTGCTGGCATCCAGGGCACCCAGCCCACCTTTTTCCTTCCTTCCTTCCTTCCTTCCTTCCTTCCTTCCTTCCTTCCTTCCTTCCTTCCTTCCTTCCTTCCTTCCTTCCTTCCTTCCTTCCTTTCTTCCTTTCCTTCCTTTCTTTCCTTTCTTTCCTTTCTTTCCTTTCTTTCCTTTCTTTCCTTTCTTTCCTTTCTTTCCTTTCTTTCCTTTCTTTCCTTTCTTTCCTTTCTTTCCTTCCTTTCCTTCCTTTCCTTCCTTTCCTTCCTTTCCTTCCTTTCCCTCCTTTCCCTCCTTTCCCTCCTTTCCCTCCTTTCCTTCCTTTCCTTCCTTCCTTTCCTTCCTTTCCTTCCTTTCCTTCCTTTCCCTCCTTTCCCTCCTTTCCTTCCTTCCTCTTCCCTTCTCTAACCACAGCAAAACAAAAGCAGGATTTCAACCTAAAGCACTCGGCAGTTCTGAAGAGCTCTTGTCTGCTTAAGGAAAAAAAAATTAGAAAGAATTATTTGAAGCACAACCTGAAACTGCCTCTTGCAGATGTCTTTGGTCTTGGTGAGTCATTTCCGTGTTGCAATGCCAAGTGTGACAAGCTGCAAAGTTCAGGACAGGGCCTGGGAAGGCAAAAACCAACAGCATTTTCATCCAATAGAGTTGGGTACCGAGACTGAGGGGTAAATTTTTGCCAGAGGGAATGTCACCTCACCTGCAAAATGCCATTCTTGTCCTCAGCACCAACCCAAGAGACCCAGACGAATGGCATCTGGAGTGGGGCAGCACCACCACCACCCTCCCATAGAGCTGCACGGAAAGAATTCTGGTCCTTGGGGCCACCCCAGCCTGTTTTGGGGTGCTGATGCCTTTTTTCTGTCTGGGAAAGAACAGTTTTATTCTTGTTCTTGATTTTGGAGCACAGAGCATATTCAGTTTCCCACACCTCACCAAAGGCAAGCCTGGGACGTGGAACAGATGCAGTTTAACAGCTCTGCAAAATTCTCCTTTGGAGGGAGAAGGCGGTGGTTCCTGGAATGGAAATCCTTCTCCATTTCTTACCTCACTCTTCAATAAAGATTTCTGATTCATGCTTAATTCAGCTCTGCTGGCGCTCCCCAAACCGTGTTATCTTCAGGTCACACTCCTTAGTGCACTGTTGCAGTCTGAACACCCCAAGCCCTGCCCCAGCAGCTTTTCTTCTCCCTTGCTTTGCAAACATTTGCTATATATCATTCATAATGCTCCTAACAAATGTGTGTGCTTATTTCTTCAACACCTGCCAAAGTCATCTGCAGGGAGCTCCAGGTTGAGGACTACATAGCTTCCTGCTTGCCTGGAGTTTCTTTACCACCTTTTCTCTCCCAAGTCTCATCCATCACATCTTGTCTTGAATTTTTGGGTCTGAGTCACATTGTCCATATGATACAAATACACCCAGTGGAAAACAGCAACACATCTTAGTTACTGTTGCCACCACTTCAGAAGGACACAACCAACTTTATGGTCAGGGCTCCTTCCAACACGAAACACAGATAGCTCCTGTACAGCAGGAAGGGAACAGGAAAGGGGTAGAAAACCAAGTCATTTCATTTAAAATGCATTATCTGATTGAAAAAATCTGTTTCTGCAGCAGGTTCTGTTAATGAAAAGAAGGCTCCTGGTGTACATGTGTGACTCCTTAGGCGACAGTAATCAAGCTGGGGTGCATTTCCTTGGGATTGGGAACCAGCTGAGAGGAGCTGATGTGCCTCGGGTCATTAAGCACAGCCAGCCAGTAATCGGCTGCACCGGTGTTGTTACTGCTAATATCCCCAGGCAGAAAAAAAACAAAAACAAAAAAAAAAAACTTGTCAAGCTCAAAGAGGGGGAGTCCTAGGGATTTTTGGATCCATTTGGAACCATTTTTGGATCTCATGAGATGTCAGGAACCAGCATGCAAACCTGGGTGACAGAGCTGGTGCGCGCATTGTGCAGTGACAACGTGATTTGCAACACTGGCTGCTTCACCAAAATAAGCAGCTGGCCAAGCTGAGGAATCCCTGGACATCGTTTTCTGTCCTTGTGGCCACCGAATATGAGTGTTTGCTTTCACCATCCCACAGCCAGAATGACATGGTTTGGTCATCCCCCAAGTTTGTTCTCTCTGAGAAGTGCTGTAAGAGCCTTCAGAAATGGCACAGGAGAGGCAAGGTTTGCTAATTTAACTGTGCTTTTCTGGTAAATACCATAGTAAATAGACAGAAATGTGCAGTGTTTAAATAGCAACAGCCCTAAGGCATAAGTAAATCATCTTTATCCTCTTTTAACTAAATGGTTTCTGGGGGGTCAGGAGGGTTTTGCACATAAATATGCATCTCAACAAATATTCAGCAGAACCCTTTGAATTTCTGTCCTGCTTATGCAAAGAGAAAAAGGAGCCTTCCCATTCCCAAGCCTTTCAGAGACAAAAGGAAGGTAGGAAAGATGCACTTTGTGCAGAAAATGAATGTGTTCACAGGTCCCTCGAGAGCAGGGACCAGGGGTGAGCCATAGCAGGATGCCTCGGAATGCCTCTCAGCACGGCGTGCAGCTCTGCAAAGCTGCTGGTGGACTCTTCCCAAATTGCAGATGGTATCAGCACATGTTCTCCTCGTCTATCAGTGTGAAATCTACCGTGATTCACAGCCCAAACATCGCTCCTCCGGCTATAATTAAGGAGAAGTCTTGTTGCTTGTTTGCAATCTGATTTGGGGAGAGGGGAATGATGAGAGCGGGGTTGGACTCTCCAAGTGGCTTTGATGGAGCATTTTTGCACCACGCAATCCCATCCAAAAAACTGCAGAAGCAGTTTCTTAAACATGCAAAGCAATTTACACCCACCCTTATTCTTCTTTTACCATGTTTCTACTTATCTTTAACAAAGTAAAAAGATGATTCACAAACAAAATTTTAATGCCTTGTACTTAAGCAACCCATTTGATCCTGCAATCTCCCTGAGGGCTTTCCTCACTCCCACCACTCCCAGCCCAAACTCCTGATGCATGAAGAGGCACAGACATCTGTTGCCATGATCCGCTGATCAGGTCCCAGTTTTGGGCACTTTTAATAGAAAGATGACACATCTGCAGAAAGTTTTCACCTGCTCTTCAAAGGTTGTCTCTTTTTAGCTCCAGCGGTTGCCTGGGTAAGCTTTTTAAGGAGTGAGGTTTTTGGCAGGAGTACATGAGGATTTTTGGAAGTGGACCCAGGTCCTCTAGTAATGAGCTGTATTCCTGTCCTTTGGAAAAGTAGTTGCCACCCTTCTGTGGTATCTGAGAAGGTGCACCATGGCTTGCTTCTGCCAAAGGAAGGCTACTTATGAAGGTTGTCTCTGCAGATGGTGGGCAGAGACCTCAAAGAGCCAACACAATGTTGCAGGGTGCTCCATCAGCCTGAAGCTGGATGGGGACCATCAGGGCTGAGCCTGTTGAGCTGGAAGCTCACCCCTGCATGCACCACAAGTCTAAGGACACTGATCTCTCTCTCCTTAAATTAAAAGGCAGCACTAACAGTCAGGGGGTTAATGATGTGCTGAGCCCTCAGTCAGCTGTGGTGCAGTGCCAGGCCCCCAGCTGCACATGGGGAAGAGATGGATGAAGAATGCATCTCAACAGTGAAGCAATCTGGAGCCCCACCAACTCTAAAACTCGTGGAGGACAGCCAGAGATTTTAAAACATGGGTGCAGGCAAAAAAAAAAGACATGGAAGGGAGCTCTGGCTGGGACTGTCCCTGGCTCTGGGGCACTGGATCTTTACTGGATGCAGTCTCTGCCTTTGGACCTCAAACTCTGAACTCAGCCCCACAGCCCCTGGAAACTCCTGGTGTGAATTATCTGTCCTACCAGGAAGCCTACAGATAAATCAGTCACTGAAACCCGTTTTCTTTCTGGAGTTCAGTAATTGTTACAGTTTCTGACTGCCCGTGAGGGCTGGGTTTCTCATTAGCATCTTGGAGAACCAAAAGATGTGTAAACAGGTGTAGCTACAGAATTTCCTACTGGGTACACATCTGAGGAGGCTCCAAAGCATAAATTACTCTTTGCAAAGTCAGTTTTAAATCACGCTCACTAACAGCCATCTCCTGCCCTTGATCATTGCTCCTTGGATGGCAATGGGAGTTTCACATATGGTTTGAGTGAAGTGTGAGGCTGTCAATTGCTCCACATCCACCTGTTTCAGATTGTGTCATAGGTATGTGCTTTAGCATTTCATCAGCATTTCCCTTTTTTTACTGTTAACCCAAGCCATGCTAACCCCATGCATGCAGCTAGAACTTTGCAGCAGAAATGCAACATGCATCCAAGCCTGCTCTGTTTCAGAGGTGTGAAGCAGCTCCCAAATATTTCTGCTGAGAACTGGATGGTTTGTCCTAATTTAAATGAAAATAGAACACCATGAATGAGCAACCTGGGCAGATTTGAAGATCCAGCCCTGAAAGTCCAGGTCTGGAGTATGACAGCATCACCCCATGAAACACACGCTCAGCTCAAGGATCTCAGCTGCCCCCAGTCTTAATTTGTCCACGAACAAATTTGCATTACTCTTTCATCCTCCTCAGAGCAGAACTGCACCCTGTCTCCTTTATTTTGTGAGATGGGAGGGTCCTTTTGCGATTGCTTTAGGAAAACCAATACGGTTTTTACAACTGGAAGAGCCACCCATTGCTCTGCCTTTGTTTTCCAAGCAGCAGCATTATCCAGCAGCACAGCTCCAAAGCCCGACTGGAAGCCAAACAGGTTTTAACATGTTTTTTCATCTCATTCTTTCTCTCTCTCCTTTCAGTTGGAAGTTCAACTGTCAAGATTAAACCATCCACCTGTGTGGCATACTCCAGCATGGCTGAACTTGATGGATCTGCACAGTTGGATGCTGCAGCAAAGATCTATGACATACACATTGCATACACATTGAGAAGAGTCAAATAAAAAAAAAAAAAAAAAGAAAAAAAGAAAAAAAGAAAAGAAACACCAAACATGTGGTTTTCCTTATGGTGCTTTCTTTTTAAGGTATCTCCTGTCAGCAATGTCATGATGGGAATTCTCAGTGGAAGTCTTTGCAAAACTATATTTCTGTCATTACCTCATGGCTTGCTCACAGCGTACCACAGCAGCTGAGGACAGAAATGTGTAAAATATTATTCGCAAGGAAAAAGTGGGGGGGGAAAAAAAAAAAGGGAGGCAAGTCAGATCAGCAACACACAGGCTGTTCCAGACCTAAAGCTTCAGCACATCTTGGAAAAAGTGAACTCCTGTGCAGAAAAGGGAAAGGAAATGCATGAATGGTGTAGGGGAAAGTGGACACAAGCACCAGGTCCTTCTGCAGGGAAGCTGGGAGGTGAACCCATCTGCACAGAGGTCCTGGTGCTTAGGTATTGTAATGCAAGACATCTGCACACTGCTGCCCTCCTTCCATGGGAAAACATAACAACTGATACAAGCTACTCTAGGACCTTAAATCCTTCCTGAGAGAAACTTTGACTCAGCCTTCTCAAGTCTGGGCTTGGAGTTACATGTATTTCTCAGCCATTTCCTACATGAGGTGCTTCTTCCATCTTGTTTCACAGCATTGCTACCACACCACCTGCTATTTTATTTTAGTTGCAAAATCTGGTGCGTTCAAGTCCACCTTCAAACTTATGTTACAGTGTTCCTTGGCATCCAGCTATGGCTCCGATCTTCTTTCCATTCCTCAAACCAGGCTGTTGCCCCTTTATCTTTTATTCTTACCTCATCTGCTGAACAAATGTCACAGCCACAGTTATTAAAAATATTTGAACCTGACAGCTGCAAATACTCAAAGGCAACTCTACGTGCACAGAACTATAATTAGGTGGAGCATTTAATTTTGTTTTTAAATGACTGAGATCCAGTATTGGAATCTTTGCAGACACAGACAATCAATACAGACAGCGTGACTTAGCAAGCTTTACGGTCATTTATTTTCCGTGTATGTAAGGATAACTAATACACTCTGCCCACAATGGCATACATTGTGTTGCACGAGGAGGGATTTTGCTTTACTAAAGCTCAGGCCATGATACATCCACTCATGCCAACTTTAGCAGTGATACCACACGGCCTGCAGCAGTCAAAAGCAAACTCTTAGTGAGCAGGGACTGCAGGCTCAGGCTGAAAGGAAATCAGTGTGTAATAATTACTTAGTGTTTGCTGCAGGAGGCATTAAAAACATCAGCTGCAATCTCTAATGTTGCTTGAAGGAAGTATTTCTCATCATATCTCTTATGGAGGGAGTGTCAAGACACACAAGATACACAGTTTGTTCAAAGCCAGCATCAGAGACAAGTTTGGAGTCTACAAGCCCCAGATTCACATCTCGTTATTCAAAGCAGTTCAGTTTCCAGTGGTATTTTCAGTAAATAAAAATGTCTGATAAGCTTCACCTCCTGCAGTTTGATTTCTCTAATTGGATGCAACCTTCCCCAGAGCTTTGCCACCCTCTCCATACACAATAAATCTGAGAAATATTTTATCCTGCCTTCTCCCATGGCCAAAGAAGAGCAGAAAAGCTGAGAGCAGAACATCTCCAAATTGCTCATCCTCAAACCATCCAGCTCAAAGATATCAGGAGTCCTGTTTCCTCTCCTAATTTAGCAGGTTCTCCTCTTTACTGTTTTCCAAGAAATCCTTTTGGAGCTGGGACATCATGAGTAAGTATTTGGTCATCCCTGTTTCTACATTCCTGCCTGACGTAGCTGCATGCATTGCGTAACTTTACTTTGGGTTTCTAATTGTGAGATTAATTAGTTTATTTGAAGACAATCCATTTTAAGTAATAAAAGAAAGAAGTCGAAGAAGGAGCAGCCCATAAAATCATTATACTCTAGTAGTTTTATTGATATGGATTAGGAGAAATAGCTGGAAGACAGAAAAAAGAATCATATTTAGCTCAGGTAATAAAATTATATGAGCTGCCATTTTCATAATGTTAAACAAGACCTGAGGGAAGCTTAACTTAAAAGATTATTGAGGTGGATTCTTTTCCTTTGGAGAACACAAAAGATTATTGTAAATGTCTTTTTACACAGCCTGCCTCTTCAAATTCCATCATAAGAAATTACCCAAATGTCAATTTTTCACAAAGTGGCCGAACTCCCAAACTGGGAAGGAACCCTTATTGCTGCCTCCAATCTTATTGCATCCCTCTAGCGTTCAGGGATGTTATTTTTGCTCATCCTAGATTGGAGAATAGTTGTGTAGTCCCATACCAGCAGTACCTGGGTTAAGGGACACCAGTGGCATTCCCAGCTGTGGGTATCGAATGCTGATGGATAGACCCGTAGGTACTTGAGGACATGGTCTGGTTGGCATGGTGGTGTTGGGTTGGCAGTTGGACTTGATGATCAAATAGAATGTTGTGGGTTTGAAGGGACCTTAAAAATCACCTGGTTCCAACCCTCCTGCCATGGGCAGGAACATCTCCCACTAGACCAGGTTGCTCCAAGCCCCATCCAACCTGGCCCTGAACACTTTCAGAGATGGGGCATTCAGAAGCTCCCTGGCCGACCTGTGCCAGTGGCTTACCAGCCTCACACTGAAGATCTTTAAGGTCTTTTCCAACCTTCATGACTCTATGATTCTAGGAGAAAGCAGTGCCCTCCCAACACATGCTGCTCTTGCTGGCCACCAGTGGTTCTAATTCCTTTGACAAAAGTGGAAGAAAACTTTGATTACAAGACACCTAAGCTCGGTTGCAATTAGTGGTTTTCCCTCCAGAGACTTTGTTGCTGAGTAGCCCACTTGTTATGGGACATGAATGGTTAAAATGCCCCTAAATTAAGCTAGTTAAGCTTTTGGTTTAGGTAGCCTAGTCCTTGGTTTAGCAAAAATTCAGTTGCATCAAGCTTGGTAAGTTAGCAAGTCCCAGCTAACCTGAGAGGTGAAGTTGCCAATTAAAAAAATAAAAAGGTGGAGAAAAATAGCAACTTTTCTCTTTCCCAAAGAGCTAATGCTCCGGGCTTGGGAATTTGTTTTGGTTTCTACCTTGATGTTCACTAGCTTAAAGCACGAAGATCCAAAGCCTATGATGAGAGCAATAACCATTCCAAGACGTTTATAAATGACCCTCTTAACTGTTTATGAGACATTATCTGAGGTAAAGCAGAGTAGGAGAAATAAACTTGAAGTAGGAAGAGCTGGCTCACCTCCCAGATGGAGCATGATAAAGCACCAGTGTCAGTGTTTCTTCTCAGTTTTATGGCAGCCTTTAACTGCTTGGTGTTTAGGATTTTTTATCAGAAAACGGAAAGGAGAAGGAATGGATCCAAAGCAAAGAGGTTTTCACAAACAATATTCTCCAAATGACTTTATGTGAGCAGATACTGCGTTATCTGGCTATCAAGATAACACCATTTATTTTTTTACTTGCCACAACAGCCTGCTACTCAGATTCCCAGTCCTGGTATGTACAAGGAATTCCTGAGCACAGCAATAAATTTTCAAAGGGATCTGGGTGACCCCACTGCTTCTTTCCTATTAGAAAATCTCCTGACCAAAGTTCATCTCTGGTCAGATTTATCTCATTAAATAGATTTCTATTGTCTCTCTTAAATACTGTATTCAGTTTTGGTTCCCATAGTTAGCAAAGCTCTCTGAATTTTATTCATCTCCCACAAAACATAAATGAATGTCCTTCTTTGGAACCATGGGAATGGGATACATTTGTTGCAAAAAAAGCTTTTCTGGGAGTTGAAATTACATAAAAATGACCTCATTTCTTACTTTTCCATAATGTAAACCGTAAGTCATCTTAAATCACAGTTATTCTCTGCCCCTTCAAATAATTTTCAGCACTACTTTGAGCAAAAAAACCCTCGGTTCTTCCATTCTGTCCAAATTTTAAAATGCAAGATGCAAATCAAAGAGTGCCCATGCTGGACCTGAGGAAAGAAAAAGAGAGATGGAGGGATCTCAGCAGAGATTTCTGCTTTTACCCACCTGCTTTAGGCAACTCCTCAGCAAGGGAGTGCCTAAAATGAGCATAAAGGCTCCCCCAAAAAAAGCTATACCAAGGAACTGTAGGAATATGGTTCTGAAAGAATGGTCTAGTTTGATATTAAAACAGAAGAAAACAAGCCATCACATTTATAAAGCTGGTGCTTGGACTTTGACTGGATTTTATTGCTTGATGATTCTGAATTACATCTTGGTTATGAACTACAAAAACCATCAAGTTTACCCAAAATTATTCTTCACAAAACAATCAGTCAGGTCTAAGAAAACTTAAAAATAAGTGAATACTCCTTATTAAGCAATAATTCTTTATCCAACACAATCTATAAGGAATATTTGCTCATTGTATTGGACAAATTTATATTGGATGAAAAGTTTCATATTTCTTCTATTCCAGTTTTCAAAATATTATGAAAACTTTCTTGAAATGGTTGTCACATTCACCAAGTGAACAGAGTTTTGATAAACTAAAATGTCTAGATCCATTTAAATTGCATTTTTCTCATGCTTTTGCAAGAACAAACAAAATTCATGTAAGAAATCTGGCAAAAGGAATTTATCTTACAAAACCAAAATACTTTGTAATTACAAATTCGCAAATTGTCCCTTGCACAAACAAATAGTTTGACATTTCCAGACCACCAGTGCTCACAGCATCTCCTCTGTCAGGTGCCATGAAACTCCAGCAGGACCAAGGTATGTGCTCTGGGAGTAATGGAGCCAAGGGAGGCCCTGGAAATCCTCTGAGTCTTTATGGAGTGGAGCTGAACTTGGTAAAGGAGGACAGCCAAAAAGCCAAAGAAGCTCCATGTCTCAGCACTCACAGAGATCATTTTTTGTTGAATCCAGCACCACAGGCTTCTGCCAAGTCCAGTGTACCTTTATCACCAGTTCTCTTTAAACTGGTTTTCTCCTTGTCCCTCAGCCAGAGCCCCTGTCCACAGGAGAGAGGGGAAACTATTTCTCTTTGAGAATTTACCTGAGGATAAAGCACTTTTTGAGCTTTTACAACAAATGATGAATTATGATAACCTGGCCATTGCCACATCATCAACATCTCTCTGCTGCACCAGGCAGCCCCATGGCTTATGTTCCTCTTCCTTTCCCACGGGTAAACTACATCCCTGGGAGCAGCATCGTTCCTGATTTTCACTGGGACAGCTGAGCTCAAGCTAGGATCTGATGGAAACTTGCCTGCTGCATCTTTGTGGGGCTACCCCAGATGAAAATTTTGCTCTATAGCACGTTCTCCCAGCAAGATCAGGTCAGCCCCAGAGGCTGCCATGGTGGTCAGGCACACACCCGGTCCAGCAATGTGGGAGGGACTGGGCTGCCATGGGGAGTCAGGGCTACTGCTCCATCCAGGCACCAGATGCTGGAAATCCTGGATAAATATCTAAAATCCCCTCATTCCTCTGGTATAAAATTTCCAGGCAAAAAAAGAAGACGTGTCCAGGGAAACCATGCAACAGCATGAACTCCAAGCTTTCAGTTCCAGAGATTTCAGAAAGCCCTGAATCAAAATTTCCACTAATGCTAGTTAAAAATACACCCTCCCCAGGCAGCAGAAGCCCAAGTGGAGAGCTACACGTAACTCAAGTCCACAGCAAGTGAAAAAATATCATAGCCAGGCCCTGAAGGACCAGAATGGTTTTGGGTATTAGGGAGAGGAAAGTGATCCCATCTTTGGGGGAGTGATATTTCCCTGCAGTCCTGCAGAACAACTCACTCCAGTTTCTCTCACGTTGACCCAGAGCTGATCTAAGTCATATTATCCAGCACTAACGCAGTTTATCCTTGCAGTTTGACCCCAATTTTCTTCTTTGTTTTCACCTTCTAGTTGGGTTTTTCTCCAGGTGAGAAGAAGGTTCATGGAAATATTTATATGCTCTAACACTTCAAACACTAGAAATGTTTGTTTATTGCATGATTTTGAGCTGCCTAAGCAAGGGAATAAGTTGTTCTTCCAAGACCAGCCACCCAGTAAGAGGTTAAAAACTAGATTTTTCAAAGAATTTAAATTGCAATTCTGATGTCTTCATTATTTACTGGCAGGATAAAACAGCATCAAAGTGCAAAGCAAACAATAAATCCTTATATTGACCACAGCCCCCTGCCAAGTAAACCCCCAAGACCTGCTCCAACTTTGAGGACAACCCAGTGTCCCCAGACATTATTTGAAGCACCTTAGCATGTCTCCACTGAACAATCAGGCATTTTGTTTGAGATCTGTGAGTTGTCTCCAAGAGAATATCACCATAAAATATGTTACACCACCCAAAGCCTGTGGCTTGGCTACCAAAAGCCTGGTGGTCATGTTAACCACCTCTGCTGCCTTTGGCTTGCAGTTATCTCATGTAAATCTTTCTTGAGGATATCTGCCTCAAGATACATTGCCTTTTGCACAGAAGAGGCATCATTCCCAGCACAGCAAAGTGAACCTCAGGAAAAAAAAGTGGCAGATCTCTTCCTTGATATGGTGCAACTGTGAAATGTTTGACTGAAGGCATCCAGCCCAAGCATGGAGAAGGATGCTGGGACATGGAAGCATTATTCCCCATTGACCACTTTGAGGAAAGTGAAAGGAGAGCCCCTGATGGAGTGTGCTACTCACAGATTAATGTGTAGAAGAGTGACTTGTAAAATAAAAATGGGCATTTAAAAGTAAAATAGCTTGACAAGTAAATACTGTGGCTGTCTGAAATAGATTTATTTATACTCTTCTGGCAAAGATCACATTTTAATAGGGGTTATTGTTCACATGAGCCTAGAACTATATAATATTATTGAATAATACAGAGAATCTGACCCCAAAACCTGTAACAGCACACATTCTATTTGCATTTGCCAGACATGAGTCCCATAAATTGTTACGGCTGATAATGGTCTGCAGTTCAATGGACAAGACTTTAAACAATTTGCAGGGGATTATGGATTTTGACATACAACGTCCAGTCACAGTTATTCCTAGTCAGATGGTCTAGTAGGAAAGGGAATTAAGCCTCCAGAGCAGAGCCTGGCCCAAGGCTCTGCTGAACTTGAGAACTGCACCATCAAAACCTGGAGCAGCCTCAGTTATTCATACCTCTTGGGGAAGACAGAGTTGATCTTGATGTCTAAAAAGAGAAGGCACAAATCATCTTGAAGCTTCAAAGATGAAAAATTTAGGAGAGTTTACTGTATACATGGTGCTCCTCAAGGACAAAGGAGATTGAGATTTCATAGCTGTTGTTCATGTTTCCTATAAAGGTTTAAAGCTCGTACAGGGAGACTCCCAGAAGGAAGCAAGGGGCAATTGCAACGTTTTTCCTCAGGGAACAGGGACCTGAACCGGAAAAAAACTTCAGCAGAGCCATTGCAGGATGAAAGAGCAGCAACTGGAATGGAAACGCTCCTCTGGGCGTGAGCCCAAATACCAAGAACTGAAAGATTTAGTGAGGTCCTTGGGGGACCAAGGGGTTGGTCATGGGCAAGTGGCAAGCATCTTCACCTTGGAGAAGCACATACCTGGCCCTTGGCAAATGGGCCTTCTTGAAAGAATCATGAAATCATGGTTTCGGGCAGGAAGATCAGCTCTGGGGCTCAAGTTTTGAGTTCAGTTGCACTAAACCTCTGCTAACCATCATAATTAAGGATTGCAAACCCTTGCCAGGGACACGTGCAAAGAACCCTGTAAAATTCAAGTGTCTCAAGGTTTGGAATTGTGCAGTCATGGGGCCTTTCAGGAAAAAAATGCATCTAATGGAATGAAATGGCAGAAAAGGAGAAAAAGCAAGTGTTGCTTTTCATGGATCTCTGCACATGCCGAGAGCTATCACCCAAACACTGATGAGAAGATGGGCCTGTATGTGAAGACGTGCTTGGAAAGGAGAATTTTAACTACCTTGGGTTATCTTTGCTTTGGAGCAGAACAAAGGAGCAGCAAAGCACAGAGCCTTTAATATCAGCCTGGACACCAAGGTTATGCTCAATTCTTTCCAAAATCTCCACAGGATAATTATCCTTTCCCATTCCTTATATGGATAGTGCTGGAAACCACTTAAAAGAGCATGTGCTGAATGTGTGACCAGGCCAAAGCTTTCCAAGTGAACTGAGGGCTGGCAGCACAGCCCAGGTTGGGAGCAATGGGAATTGCTCTGCTCCATTTAGTAAGAGGAGTGCCACATCAGGAGCCCAAACAGCCCTGCATCCCACTGCCAGGAATCTCTGCAGGCTCAGGAAGGAAAAGAAAGAGAGGCTCAAAAGAAGCCATGCACACCCTTGTGTCCCAGCAACGTCTGGTTCAAGCCATTTTAACCTGTTCCTCATTAATTAGAAAGGATGGGACTTATGGCTTGATCTTCCTTCTCTCCTTGTTCACTCTCTGTCTTGAGAGCAAAAGGACACACTGTCTTCAGAGGGACCCCCTGAGCTCCCACCCAGCACAGACCAGCACAAGAAAGTAAATCCACAGAAGTCAGCAGGTAAAAAGCAGCAAAGAGATTGCAAGTCAAGGGTGTTCAACCACACTCTGCCCTCCCAAACACTCAGAAAGTCATACTAGAAGAGCTTTATAATTTTCATAAATCTTCTTATTTAGACAAACTTGGCTTTCTGTTCCTCAGAGCAGCTCCAAAATCTAGAGTTATGCTGAGCAGCTTCAAGTTTCTAAGGAAGGGGAACTCCTGGTTTTGTACCATGTGATGGTGAGAGCAAAGCAAGCACTAAACAAAAGCCAGTGACCTGCTTTTTCCTAATGATAAAGTCATCTCACTTTCTGCTACTCAGATTGCATCACACGTGTTTGGCTCCTCTGAGGCTGGTGCTGACATTGTTCATTGGGACAGCACAGATTTGGGTCATGGCAGGGTTTTGGATAAAGCCACAAGTCATTAAAGTACATCCTGAAAAATAAAATACTGTGTGCTTTTTATCATCTGAAAATGAAATTACTCCAGCATGAGAGATGCCTGGGAATACTCTTGTAACACTAGCAACAGCTACTGCAGAGCATTTTGAAAGGGGATACGGTGACATCCATTTTACTGATGGACTCAGCAGGCAAAAAAAGGCAAGAAGTGACAATCTGCACTCAGCCTGGAGAGGAACCATATCCGGGAGCTTTGCAGGTGTAAAACCACCCCAGAAGACTGACACATCCTCTTCACCTCACCAAAGATGGTAGTTTTCTGAAGCAGAGCTTATACCCTTGTCATTCCTATGGCATTACTGATGGGAATGAGACTATGTCAGGATAAAATTAGTATTAGAGATATAAGAGTTAAACCTGGTAGGTAAAGGACTTGAAATTCCTGTCTCTGTTCCACCTGCCAGCATGAAAACAAAATGGTCAGAAAGTATGAAATCCAGCTCTTCAGCTACTTTTGGCTAAACCTGTGAATTCTGAATAACAAAAACTGTATCTATTAAATGTTTAATGTAGGTCTTCCAAATAGTCATGGAACTGGAGATTTTTCACTAGGATTTTATGTTTTCCTAGCAAATGACTTAAACATTCATTAGATCCTCCCATTACACTGAAATGGCACCAAGGAGGAAGAGAGCACATTTCTCAGCCATCCGCTTGCCTGGATGCTGGGAGCAGATCAGTCCTTGAGGGAGGGTGCCCTGGAGCTCCCACACTTCTGCTGCTTCCAGCCATCACCCATGTCCTGATGGGACACTCCCCGTTTTGGGCATGCCTTCAGCCTGGGACACAGAGCTGGTTTCCAAATTGACTCCAATACCTTGGTTCCTCCTGGGTGCCATAACAGCAAGGCATTCCTTACGGTGCACTATTCTTCTTTTTATTTGTTTTCGAGGGTTGTTTGGTGTGGGGTTTTTTTAAAACATTATTAATTGCCCTCAGTGACAGTTCTGAAAGGCTGGGTTGGTTTTTTTCCCTCTGATAAGGCAAACACGTTTGAATCAAACAAGCCTTGACAGATGCTGGAGATACACACAGCAGCGAAATAATGAGGGAGCTCTTTAACACAACACCACAATATGTATGGGCAAGTTGTTACACTGGAGCAGTATGAGCTTGTCAGATCACAGTGAAATGGTATTTCTTGAAAGAATAGGCACGAGGAAGAACAGGCAAAAAGTATTCTGCTGTGCAAATGTGCAGCTGAGCAAAACCTTTGGGAAAAACAGGATACACACGACACCAAACCAATTTCTGTACTGTGACTGACTGATGTCAGTACAGTTGCCCACAATAAATGGAAATCTTTTCTTCCTGTGTACATAACATGGGCAACCACCCTTCCAGAGCACACGGCAAGGTGACTCACGCTGTCAGTGTAACTCCCCAGCTTCATAATTATAAGGAGGTGCCAGTTTCGTGCTATTCAAAGCATTATTTTGAAGGGGAAAATGCTTCCTGGCCCAACAACCAGCCTGCCTGAAGCACTGGAGGAGTTGTGAACGTGAAGCCAAGTGTTTCTGCCATGGGCTGGCTGCATTATGGTAGGGAATGATGCTCCACATCCAGCTATGAGCCTCCACTTCCACCCCCTGGACCACCACAGGACCCAACCAAGCTCTGCCCACCCCACATCCCTAACACTGCCCTCCCCAAGCTGTGGTGACAGCCTCCATGCGGGTGTTCTTGTGTGAACAGGGAGCTCCTGCCCCTGCTGGAGAGATAAGTGGTGGTAATGGGGTGAAACGGGGCTTTCTGAGGGCACAAGTGTGGGGTTGGCTCAGATGGTTTCATGCAAAGAGGGCTCACCTTTGTCACCATAATCACAATGATTACTGCTTTGCTGGAAGGAAGGTCATCTGCTCCATCTTGCAACTCCCTGGCAAGAAAGCTACAGGTTTGTAGCCACCTGGCTCCAGAGGAAGTGCTGACAGGAGGGATGGATCCTCCTGGAAGGAGGCTCCTCTCCAGCACACTAACCACAGGCATCACTCAAACCCTAATGGTGTACGGGTGGCGGTTTGCAGTGAGTCCTCCCAGGATGTTTTGGTTGGATCAGAGGACTCCAACACAGCCTGAGCCTGCTGGGTTTCTCTCTCCAGGAGGAAGACCAGTGCCCTTCACCAGCATGATGCTGAGTGCAAGCTGACCACCTTGAGATAAGGCTCCATCTCCCCTCCCAGCCCAGGTCCCCACTGGCTTCACACAAGACACAGCAGCCTTACCTCCAGGGACAGTTCTGGATGACAGAGCCCATCATCCTTTGGTGATAAAAGATGTGACCTTGCCCTCAGGCATCTACTTGCCCCAGCACATCTCTTCTGGCACCAGCAAGATGCATCTGGATCCTCCTCACATGCTGAAGAAGGCAAAAATCTCAGTGCTGAGACTTCCAGCCAAATGTCAGTAGAACAGTCCTGTGGGCAAAGGGCTTGCATGGATGCAGCTGTCCTCCTCTCCCCACACAGGGCTCTCAGTCACCTGTTTGCTCTTGCTCTTGTTGTTGCTGCAGGCACTGCGGGTCAGGGGAAGATGAGAGCTGCAGCCCAATACAGAAATAATTACCTGCTGTACACCAAGGGGAAAATACCACAATGAGCACACTGAGCATCAAGAGTCTGCAGCCTGAGGCAGCCCAAGGTGTCAGGAGAAGGGAGCAACATCCCTACCAGAGCTGCCACTCAGAGCTCTAATTTGTAGTGGCTGGGCAGCCCCCTCCCAGCCTGCCCCCCCTCGCTGTCAGAAAACAGCTCCAGGTGTGAATTTACACTGGGAGGAATTAGCAGGAGCCTGCCCTGGGCTGAAAGGAGGAGGTTCAGGTTTCAGCTCTGCCTCTGGGTGATGGGAACCAAGTGGTGGGGAAGGACCCTGCACCTCGAAGCATCTTCCCGCAGCCCATGGGCAGTCTGTGGGAGGGCTCTGGGAGAGAGCTGCTGGGCAGGTGCTTCTCTGAATGCATCTTGTGATTCTCCTCCAGCCACCAACTTTGACATGCATAATCCTACAAATAACCTCTGAGTGAGAAAAAAGACTGTAGAAAATGAAAGCCACGGCAGGATGGGATCTCTGCTGCAGCTCAGCAAGTCCTGCCACTTTCCTGCTGGGAAAAAGGTGGCTCCTGGCTCCCTTTTTCCTGGGATGAAGCAGAGGAGCTGAGGAAGGGTCTGGAAGGAGAGATGCAAAGCAGGTTGAAAACATAATTTTAGTCCAAGCTTGGCTCCATCTGAAGAAGCTGCAGGAGATGGGAGAGGAGCACCATGAGGTGTGGGAGGGTGGCAGCCTGGCAGGGCATGGTGTGTGTCCCCAGAGACAGCCCTGGTCTGCAGGAAAGGGTTTGGAGAACAGCAGAGGACCATGATAAGGTGACCAGGCTGGAGAGGGCTCTGAGGAAAGGTTAAGAGACAAATCCATATAAGCTGGGGATGACTAAGGGGACATGATAACAGCCAACAGGTATTTGGAGTCTGTAACCATCAAGGAGGGAGAGGAATTATTTAGAGTTATTCATGGGGCATAACTAAGAGTAATGGGATGAGATTAAGAAAGGAAGGGTTTAGGCTGAAGATCAGGAAATATTTCCCAATGATGAAATGTGTTCAGCTGCAGGATCCTTCCAGGGGAGCCACAGGAGCACAGCAGTTTAGAAGGTTAAAACTACCCATGACTAAACCCTGGGCTATGTTCTGCCAGGCATAATAGATAATGTCATTTCTAGCTTGGGCCTCTAAGGTTATTTCCTTTCCATCTCTACAAGAGGAATATCTTACCAAGTAATAGGTGCTTCTAACATGATAGCTCTTTTGTCAGAGACAAAAGAGCCTCCTACTTCCCAGCCCCACCAGAAGGGTTGCTGCTGGCAGCAGATTTGGGATGTACCCTTCTCTGCCAGTCACAACTCACGACTTTAGGGCACAGTCACTGCTCACAAATTCCAAGAAAACAAATATAACCTGAACTTGAAAAAAAAAGAAAAAAAAAGAAAAGAAAAAAAAAAAAGTGGAGATGGATGATTTTGTATTGTTTTTAAATTTGAAGTTAGATAACATGAAATGGAGAATTGTAAAAGAAATTTATTCAAATAAAGTGCAAAAGAGAATGGAAGAACTACAAGTTCACAGCTGATAGCCTTCTTGTTTTCCTGCCTCTCTTGTCATAAGAGGGACCTGGACTAGCCTCAGTTCAGCACCCATGTATTCCTTCTCTCATCTAGGAAGATTCTGTACCCAACAAACCACTGGCCCCCTCCAGCAAAAAAAATTGATTTCCAGTCATTTTCACAGGAGAGCTTCCATCCAGCTTTGATGAGGAAGAGCTGGAGTCACCCAACAAAGAGGAAGGTGCCTGGGAAGAGCCATCCATTGGGATCTGCCCCACTGCATCTGCATTGGTAATGGGGGGACTGAAAATGCTCATTTGATGGGAGCAGAACTGGGAGGATATCACCTTTTGCAGCTCTAGCAAAAAACATCAGGTGTGAACCCTTGGTGGCAGCCACCTCAGGATGGTGGCAGGGATGGAACAGACACATGGGATGAGGGGACAAAGCAAGGAGGCAGGAGTTTCCTGAGGGCAGGAGAGCTAAATCTACACAGTTGTACCATGTTTCCAACATTTATTTGGAGCAGGCAGGAGAAGAGCAGCCCAGGTCTGAGCTCCAGCCTCTGATGGAGATCGCCAGGTGATGAGGAAGGTTGAGGAGGCAGTCAGGGAAAAGCAGCATTTCCTCATCTTTCAGAGCCCCAAGGCTGGGACATGGTGGGAGGAGGACTAGGGAGCTACAATAAATAAACACTCTTTAACACTGGATCCCAGGGATAACAATCCATCAGATCCTAAAGGTTTGCCCTGAGCAACTCCCCGGTTTATGTACAGTGGGTAACTGTCCTTTGTACAAAATCTTTCATGCATCCTGATTTCCCATATACTGTTTCACCTCATGTTGTACCTTGTAATCTTGGCTTGTAAGGCAGTTTCAGAGTTATTATATGTCACACAAGGGTTGGAGTTTAAAAAAAAAAACAAACCACAGCTCAGCTCATAAAGCGTGGTGATGGGAGGAGAGGTTATGAATGCTGAAGGAAGCCTGGGGAATGCTTTTCCCACCTGCAGTCCTAAAGACTTATGAATTAAAACGTATTAATACCAGCAATTTCTAAATGTGTGAGCCCTGACCCCAGCTCACCACGGAGGAGCTGCACGGGGTCATGCTGCTTTGCAAGAACAGAAACTACAGGAGGTTTCTCATGGTCACGAGGTGGGAAAGACAGGGCAGCAGCAGTTATTCAGGCTCTCCTGGTGAAAGTGATGAAGCTCTTTTGAAGAAGCATTTCTGATATTTTAGGGTGGTTTTAAATTAATGAAGAGGTAACACAGTGAAACCAAAGGAGGTGATGCCCAGGAGGGGCATGATTGGTGGCCAGCTGGTCACAGAACCATAGAATCACAGAACCATAGAATCATCGGGGTTGGAAGGGAAGTCTAAAAGTCATCTAGTCCACTAACCCCCTGGGAAACCTGCTCCATTTTTTCATCACTCTCATAGTACAGAACTGTTTTCTAACATCCAATATAAATCTAGTCTTCTGGTCCCCGCATCCCAGCACCCACATCCAGGCTCTGACACTGCAGCTTCACCCACTGTCAGATGTGAGTCACCTCCAGCAGCAGGATACCAGACCTGATGGACCTGAGCTCTGAAGGATCCCAACTTCCAGTGTTTACTTAAGCGTGAAGCAGAATAAACTCTGGTTCTTAAAACTAAACATCTAAATGCACTCGCTAATCCTGAGACATACAGTAAGCAATTATACAAACACCTTAAATTATTTTTGGCAAATTTTGCAGGTGTCATCTTTCAAAACAGGAAAATTCAAATTCCCCAAGTCAGTGGGAAAGCTTTCTGCTCTTCTCCTCTTCAGGTACCAAAAGGTGAAGCAAGAAATGCCTCAGACAGGTACATCTGCACACAAGACACTATGAACAGCACAGAGACAAAAACACTTCTGCATGCAGGACATGCAGGTGGATGATCTCTGTGGGCTGGAGGAGACAGAGGAGGATTAAAATACCTGACAGGCTGGTGAGCAGTGCTCAATTTTATGTCCAGAAGCCTCCAGTTTTGTCTCTGAGCCATGTGCGATCCCTTTTAAAGAAGATTCCTCTCCAGCCACACCACGGAAATATTGTTTAAATGCATTCTGAAGGATTTGTATTATTTTTTCATTTATTTTTTTTCCCCGAGAACATGGGCAGTTGCTGAATTTAATGTTTTGTTGAGTAAAACCACAAGGTTTCACTCAGTCCTCAGCTATAATTGTGGTAGACACTAAAAATTCCCTCGAGAGTCCCAGCAGGCAGAGCCAGACCAGAGCCTCCAAGTTCTCTCCATACACACAAATCCTCTCAAATAACAAATATTAATATACAGTCAATAATAATTGTAATGCTTAGCACTTCCCACCCAGAGATCTAACAATATTTCATGGAACTGAAATAGCCTTTAATTCTCAAAATTATTAATTAATTCTCAAAAAAAGCCCCAGCCTTTCATTCTCTTGCTCATGAGCAAATGAAGACTTCTCTTCTGCAAACACTTTCCATGCAGGTGTTTAATTTTAACCTTCTACCTAGTGTTGGTGATTACATTGTGGTCAGCCCATTCCTGGGGAGAGCTCCAGATTTGTCTTCTTTGCCTTTGGGAGACCAAAAATGCTAGAAGGTGTTTTTAATATCCACACATGGCCAATTCATTTGCTTTCTAAGTGCCAAATATTTGCACCCAAACTCACTTGTTAATTAATTTGTTATTTCATTTCTATGAGCATCTTTGGCCTCAGCCCTTTCATACTTTTGGAGAAATCCTATTTACATCATGCTCCATATTTTCAATGGCCAGAAATGCCTCTACTCTCCCAGCTCTGGGTTTCCAGCCTGGGATGGTACCTCCTAGGGACTTGTCCCTGCTTTTGGAACCAGGCAGTTTTGCCCTGTGAAAACAGAAAATAAAAATTTGCTTGTGTCCTTTGGCATGGAAAAGTCAGTCTCTGTAAAGGGTCTATTAGCATTTTGTCTGACTGCCAAAGCAGGCACAAAAAAACACCTCTGCCCTTTGGTGGAAGACACTTTTGATGATTTTGAAAGTAGACAGAGGGATGATGGTGAAAAGCTTCATTCCATGCTGCTTTTCTCTTCAGAGGCATGTGCCTCTGAAATTTTGCTGCTGATCATGGTAAATCAGAGACAGAGATACAATCAAACATCTCTGAAACTGTGACCTGAACCAGAGAGGGCTCAGGAGTGGTGGTCTGAGCATCTTCAGAAATATGTTGTCCTCTGGTCCGTGGGGAGAACCAGGGTGGGGTGGCAGGAGGAGCAGCACTGTGCACAGGAAGCTCCTCCAGGAAGCTCATGAGTGCAAAGCTTTTGGGAATAACAAGATCCAACAGGTCTTTACATGTGCAACTACCAAATCCACCTGGAGCATCCTCAGTCTGGCGCCAAACTCTCCTGTAAAACACCAAGGAACAGAAAATGTTTTGGCACATTGGCTCTGCTGGCCACACTCAGGCTCCCTCTGGAAGCCTGCTTTTTCCTTCACTGACCTCAGGAATAAGTTTGGCAGTGAAAGAGATCATCTACATACAAGTTTGTATGACAGGTCCATGAGTAGTGCAGTGCACACTGAGAAAGCAGCAAGAAGTGGATTGCATATTTCTGCACCCCTGAAAGAGCACAGAAAGTGCCAATTTCCTCACAAATGTCACCACCCTGTGTTTAACCCCAGCTTCGCCCACCGGTGGTGGGATGTGCTGGTGTCAAGCATGGCCAGGGCAGGAAGTGGGAGCAGGATGGGAGTCCCCTGGACCCCACTCTGCCCAGGGTGACAGCTCAAGGCTGACACAGGGCAGCCTCTCCAGCACGAGCATACTTTCCTCAATTTCATCCATCCCTGCAATTAGGAGGTAATAACTCTGGTGGAGAAAAATGTAACAAAATATTAAGCCATCAGTTCTCATTTGTATGAGGCCCTGTGTGTGCTGCCAGAGAGCTCTGTCCCATATACAGCTCCTGCCAAATAATGCACATTTACCTCATTTCCACTCACAGGCCAGAGCGGTCACCAATAAAGATTAACGCCTGAGACCTGTGCACAGAGTGGAGATGAGTTTCAGATGGATCACCAGGCACTTAAATACTTTTAGAACAACTTTGGAAGTCATTAAGTGTAATAGACACAGCAGTAATAACACAAGACAGAGAAGATCCCCAGGGCTGGAGAGGAGGCAAGTCCTGGGTCTAAGAGACTCTCACTCCACAGCAGCATTGCACATCAGCAATGAAAAGTGGACAGGCCAAAGGCCCCTCTCCTGCCTCCCAGTATAGCCCAAAGCCAGTCCCTGGGGAAGCAGGAAGAATAAAACACATATTCAGTGACAGGTCCCCAGAACAGTGCACATCTCTTCATAGAAGAGCACAAATTTACCCTTAAATTACCTTTGGTCTCTGTTGAGTCCAAAGCTAAATGCCTCTCAGCTGAAGGTAGACTTGACTATCTATATATATTATATTTATATGGGATTTTTTTCTGCCAGGACCTGAGAAGTTGGTTTAAGGAAGTGCCAAGGTCTAATAGGTTGCATGTTCAGATCCAGAGTGATGTTCAGACAGCTCATGAGCTAAGACTGATGTTCTGTTAAAGCACCGAGGAATAATCTTAAGCTCAGCAAAATACTGAGAGTCAGATACAGCACCACAGCATTTTGAAGATGCACGTGCCATTTATCACATTTTGTCCCCCCCAAATTTATAAAGCATGGAATAAACTGCAAGGGAGATACTTGGATCAGTGTCTAGACCTTAAGTAACTTGTTGCTAACGCCCGAATCCCCAAGATCCTGTTTTTTGGCAGTAAGTCCTCAGGCAGATCTCTAGAAAGTCATTAAATGTGTTGGGATTTAACTGGCAAGTAAACAGCTGACCACAAGCTGCAGAATCAAAAATCCTCCTAGTGCAAAGATAAGAAGTACATCAATATTTCATTGATTGAGGTCTGCTCCCATTAATGTCCACATTGTATAAAGAGCCATCCCCAAATGTCAGTCTTGAAAATAACAGGCAGTTTTATTGGAGTAAATGTGGCCTCTCCAGTTGTCAGGAACAGAGCTATAATTACTTTTAAAGGCCTAAGAGAATTAAACTAAGTATTACCACCCTCTACAAAACTTTGTTTGTTTGTTTTTGTTTGTTGTGGGTGATCCTTGGTTTGCAGCTTGTTAGCAGCATGTCACCAGGGAATAAACACAACCACACACGCACAGAAAACAACCCTCTTTCCCAACCTCTCCTCTTCAAAGCATCCTGCACACTCTGCTCCTTGCTAATTGCTGATACAATTGCTGCTGCTTTCTCTAGTGTTGCAAAAATGTCACCATTGACAGTGGGGGTATTGCTTGTGTTCATCATTTAAAGATGGCAATGATGGGAAAATCAGCTATTTCAAAGGAGTGAAGGGATTTCCTTGCCACAACAAGGCTTTCCCTCTAACCACTAAGGCAGAAATGCCCCCCTAGCCCTCTCATTTTGTCCACAAAGAAATCAGGTCTAGCATCATCACTCCAGCGTGGCTACAGCAACCTTTCCCAAGCATGACCGAAATGCCAGTAAATTCTTCTCTTTTATAGTTTCTTCCTTTTGCCTAACACCTTTTTCCTGCCTTAACCTGCCCACGCCCTGCAGGGAGGTTGGGGTGGCTGGTTGGAGGCACATAAAGCTCAGACGACTTGCTGGAGTCACACCAGGAGGCTGGGCAGGGCTGGAAAGAGGACTTCTCCTAGTCCTCATGTTGAGTTTTTCTTGCTCCAGCATGCTTTCTGCTTTTCAGAATGCTCTGCATAAACTCCCAGTGATGTTTTCTAAGTGATGGAGCTCCTCTGCCCTTCTTGGAGTTCATTTCCAGTGATGCCAAGCCATGGATGAGGTTAGGAGTGACAGGGACAGCTCTGGGTCCCATCCCATTGCTCTTACTATAAATTAAAGGGGGGGGAGGACCCCAACTTCTTTCTGTGGGGAATAGGAGTGAAGCAGGGAGGGGACTGAAACTCTGGAAATATTACCCTGAATGGATGATCTTGCAGGTCTGACTCACAAACCTCCCAGCAGAGTGGATGGGAGGGCTGCTGGACTCAAATATAAAGGAAAAATGTCAGCATTGACTCCCTTCCCCCATACGGTTAAGTTGGTCTTGGGAAAGACAATATTTTCCAAACAATTTGTCTTTTTTTTTCTTTCTCTGAGCTCTCCTTTCCATTTGGCTCCAAAACTAATTTGCGTGCACAGAAAAAATCTTATTCCATTGCAATTTTTCTCTTCTGGAAAGTTCAGAAACATTACAATCCACTCATATTCCAAATATCCCAGTTTCTCCCAAAGCAGTGCAACCTCTTCAACACACTTCCAAGGATGCACTAAAAGGGAAGGCTGCAAATCAAGGAACAAGCTAGCTTGGAAATTCCTTTTTTCACTTTATTTGGAAATACAGAGTGACTTTAAAAACAAATGTTTGTGATGATTAAGAAAAAACAATTACAAAGAGTTTTTCTGTTTGTGTACAATTTGTGCTACCTTCATGTGAGAAACGAGCTGTGGAAACCATCCTTTTGGAACCTGGGGTGATTTGATTCTGGTTTGGTTGACAGCAGGAGGGTCACCTGGTGATGAGGGGTCAGCAGTGGGTGATCTGTCCCTCCTGTCCCCAGCAATGCTGGGTGCCTTTTGGCACAAGCCCCTGCATCCTCTTAGCATCTGAATCCACCTGATGTCTTCTCGGGGGGGAGAAGCTTTGGGATGGCCACCTTTTAAATGGGCAGCTGGAGCGCAGGCACTGTGACTAATTAATCCATCTTGGCATCAAGCACAAAAGAAATAAAAAAGATTTACACTCACAGCTTCTGTTTCCCCCTTGGTTTAGACACCACATCTAGAAGTTCACTCCTACATCTTGTCTTAAAGGTCTGTTTATTTTTCTAGTACCTGAAGCTTTTTGTCAATGCAGAGCCAGAGGTTTCAGAAGGTCAGAAGCTTCCATCCCAGTTCAGTGAGAATAGTGTTCTAGGCTAGGAGGGGTGGGGTCTGTACATAATCTGCCGTTGCAGCCCATGGGCGAGCCCCAGCCCTGCCTCTCCTTTGCTGTGTGATCTTTGACCAGTTATTGGCCTCTCCAGAGCTCTTCTGATTCCCTGTTAAGAGGGAGATGCCTCAGAGCTTCTCCTTCTAGGAACTTATTCCTACACGGGAGGATATTTCTGCATCCATAGCTGATCTTTATGAGAGATGGATCCTGGCAGCCCTGACCCATGCAGAACACTGGAAGGATGTTCTCTGCATTTGCCATATTCACCTGATCATAGTCACTACTTGAAAATGTTGCAGCACTTCAGCATCCTGGAGAAGTTTCCTCAGCAACCCCCCAAAGACCTGGGCAAAGCCTTCACCATATTAGCCCTCAGCCAAGCCCAGTGCCAAGCCAGCTGTGTCACCATGCTGAGGACATCAAGGCCACCTGCAAGACCGGTGGGACATGGAGGTGGCTCCCCAGCTCCCCAGGCAGCCTGGGAAGCTCCCCTCCATGCCCAATATGTCAACATCTGCTGGAAGAAGACATTTCTCCTAATACCACACCATTAAACATTAATTTAAAGACAATCATCTTCCCACTCTTTAATTTCCCAGCACCTTTCAACCAGCTGTTGGACTGTACTGGGGCCGATCAGCTGAGCAGGAAACTCTGTTGGGTCCGAGCATTAAGCCAGTAGAATGTATTAATTTATGAGCTTCTACTCCCTTCTCCAAAGGTTTTATTATGTTAATATCACCTTGATGTGCTGGTAGGCCCCAGTGCCAAAGCCTCTTTCACACAGTATGTGCCATCCTAAATTACAGGCTGGGCTTCTCCTGGAACTGTCTTTGGAAAACTGGAGTAAAGCAGCAATCACTAAAGTTAATATTATCTTACAGACTAACGACCAGCTAATGCTCGACATGTGAATCCCATTTACTTCTTTTTCTCTGTAACAAATGGTGAGTATGGGACTGGACTGTTCCTGATTTTATGCTATTTATCTTTCTGATCCACTCCATACTTGTTGTCCTTGGTTTCCAGCTACAGTTCTAACCTCTCTGTGTGTGTGTGCCTATGTGACCTACTCTACATAGGAAAGCACAAGCCACCACAGTGTTTGCTTGCTCACAGCATGTTTTTGCTCTTAGAGGAGACCTTCCAAGGGGGTTGGGATGAGAAGCAAAGTGTCTGAAACTCCAGAAGCATCCCTGGAAAATTCAACTAGACAAAGGGCCTGGGGATGGATGTTTGGGCTGGACATACCTGTTTTGTCCAGCCCCAGCTATTTGTTACCTCGAGATGCTCAGCGCTGAAATCCTGAGCCAGTAGCTTATTTCAGGGCATCTCCTGGGGGAGGAAATTAAAAATAAAAATAATTATTAAAAAAATAATAATAAAAAAAACATTTAAAAGGATTGCTTTTCCTTATCTCTCCTCCCAAGGACGAGAACACCAGGTGGGTGGAAATTAAGAAAGCAGGGGCTCTATAACCGGGAGTACGGAAGGAAGAAGCCCCGAGGGCTAGTGGCGGGGTGGGTGGGGGCGAGTCTGGGTNTTTTTAATATATATATATTTAAATATTTTTTTCCTTAACGCTCCGCACAATTTTCAGCCTCCAGCGCTTCTGCTCTGGCCACTCCGCGGGCTCGGAACACAGCGCGGTTCGTAACCGGCTGCTCGGCAGGGATGCGCGGAGGCTTGGGAGGTGGGGGAGGACCGTAGGAGAGGGAGGAATCGGACCCGGTGGGACGGGGGCTCCCCGGGACCAACGGGGGGTACAGGTGGGGCGGATCGGAGGTGCAGGGTGCCCCCGCAGTGCGGGGTTGAGTGGGGTGCGGCTGGGTCGTCGGTGAATTCCCTTTCCAGAGAACTAATATTCTGTAGCATTCGTGCTTTTTTCCTTTTTTTCCCTCTTTTTTTCGCCTTTTTTTTTTTTTTTTTTTGATTTGAAAAATAAGCACCAGCTGCAGAAGCTCCATATAACGCGGGTGTCCGGCAGCACCGCTCCGGGATAACGCTGCCCTCAGCGGGAGTGAAACTCTCTGGGTGGGGGGAAAAAAAGCAATTTTTTTCCACGCACTAATCCCGCTTAAATGTACCGGAGAGCTTCTCACCGACGGTATATTTCGAAGTTTTTTTAGATCGCGCTTTTAAAAAATATTCACTAGGAGAGTTTTCTATTATTTCCTCTCTTTTTCCCGAATTTTGCCAGCTGTACTCAGGGCGAACAAGAAGTCCGAGGCACAAATTTAACATACAGAAATACTGCTGTGCCTGCAACGAGGACCGGGACGCCGTTTGCTTTTTTATAATAGTTTTTTTTAAAAAATTTTTTTTTTTACACTTAGTAAACCGAGGTCCTAATTCTCCGGGTTATTCCCAGCTCCAACTCCAGTCGCCGATCTAAAAAATTACTTCCAAATATTTTCTAAGAGCTACCTCACTGGGAAAATCTCCCCAAAATCCTACGTTTTACCTAAAATATCCCTGGCAATCCCGCGCTGGAGCGGTAGCAACATTTCCCTGGGAATGTTTTAGGCGAGTTCAAGGCGCATCTGCTGGAGTCAGAGATTTCCTACCGAAAGCTACAGCCGAACAATAACCTGGAGAACTCCTCAGCCTGTCCTTTACAGTCGGTGTTATTATTCACGCAGGTTTTATTATGAAATCGTGACTTTCCAAGATTATAAATCCTTCTTATGGGGTTTAGAGCAGGGAGCGCCTTTCTCTCAGGATTGAATGGTGCATTAATTCCCTCCCGTGATGAACAGCTCGGATAGATGTTGCTTTTAAATAACAAAAGGGGAGGAGAAAACATTCTCTAGCAAAGCCGAATTCGTTCGTTAGACCGCCTCCTAAACGTGCTAATAAAACTAATTCGTTTTATTTGCCCTGAACTTTTTATATCTAACCCGGCGTGCTGATTAGCACAGCCCTCTGGAAGGCAGCGTGTTCCTATCTCTCTCCCCGAGATGGGCCCGTTAAGATACGGCCCTTCCCACAATGAAACTGGAAATAAAACTAGTCCGTGCCTATATCTCGTCAGTGTTTGCTCCCCGGGCAGCGGAGAATAGCGCGGGATGCGGTAAAACCGCGCAGGGAGCAGCATGGTGCCGCCGGGCAGCGGGGAGAAATCAGCGTTTCGAGGGAAACTTTAAAAAGAGAGAGAGAGAAAGATAAATATATAAAACAGAAGGGGAAAATAATAAAATAAGAGGGAGAAAATAAAATAAGGGGAAAAATAAAAGGGGAAGGGGGGGAAGGAAAATAAAAGAGATAATGTAGATGAGAAGAGCCTGGACGCTCACAAAGGTTAATTCTTTCTCTGATTTAGCTTTTTAAAGCAGGAAATGTGCGTCTCGGCAGAGATTCGCTGCTGTTCTGAGCACATTAAAGAACCCAGCGCCTTATTAGAATATTTCAGCCTTTCAGGAAATGTCCTGTTGAAGGGAAATGTGTTTCCCTCATCCAAACGCTGCAGCAATTAAGAGGTTACTGGCCCGAAACAAGGTGGGGGAAACCCACATGGAAACATAATATCGGCAGTTCCAAACACAGCCTCTTTTTTTTCTTTTTTTTTTTTTTTTCGGCTGAAGACTGGTCTTTAACAAATGCCAACTGAGTGCCCGGGCCTTTGATTATCCTGCTTCAGCCGCATCTTTTTTACTCCACAAAACAGACAAATTTCAGGAACTAAAGATGACCAGAGTAACATGAGCAGACTGCCTAGCAAACTGCGGTGCCCCTTCCTCCATCAATTAATAAGAAAAGCATGTTCCCTCTGCTCAGAGAGGGAATTGTGGGACCATATTCTACTTTTTCCCTCTTTACCTTGCCCCACCCCCCTAAAGGAAACAACTCCCCGTGTTCCTGAGATGCCCATCCTCATTGCAGGGCGCTGACACTCGCTCCCATCAGACTGCCAGCAGTCAGATATAAACCCAAGCATCTGCTAACAGCAAATTTCCTATTTTCTTAGAGCCGTGTACAGCGCCTGTGGGCTGAGGGATGGGGAGATGGCTGGTAAGCAGCTCTAGGCCAGACTGGGATTGTACTGCCAGGCATTTGGGGCAAAAGAAAGGAAGAGTTGTCCAAGGCCTAATGGCAGACACCCAGGAGATGGTTTTATTTTCGGGGAGAGGGTAAGGTGAGGAGGTCCGAGGGGATTTCCCTCCACCCAGTCCTCGTTTGCTTCCAGCTGCAGAAACCCGAATAGGAAAACCGTTTCTCCAGCCGTCAGTCGCTGCATTTCAAGAAAGCCTTGGGGTATCATTTGTATCTGTCAGAAAACATTAAGCCTTCATCTTTTTCATCCCGAGTTTTTTCAAGCGCTGCCGCTGGCTGCCGGCTCCCGGGGCAGCCTCGGGGCGAGATGAGGATGGCGGGGGAGAAGGAGGGGGTGAAGGACAAACCGCAGCCCCGGGTCCCCTAGGTGCCCCGAGATGTGTCACGGACCAACACCCTACCAGAAAAATCAGTTTTCCCCGTTGTGTTTGAATGTCGGGGAGAGCCGAGGTTCTAGGGCAGGGTCAGGTAGGATGAGGCCTTGGGGGTGAGATGGTTTGGGAGGCTGCGGGAGGCCGGAGGAGGCGAAACCCACCCGTCGCTCAGGGCTGCACGGAGGAGGGTCCCTGCGCGTCCGCGGAAACCGGAGGCTTGGCTGACAGGCGGAAGGACGAAAGCCTCGAATCCAAAACGGTCTGATTTCGTTTTGCTCAACTTCTTCTGAAAATTGCTCTTCTGGCTGCGCAGACAGAGGAGGACAGGCCGTCTGGGAGCCAGCGTAATTTTCCACCCGCCTCTCCTGAGCGATTTAACATGCTCCTTGTGCTGGGTTTCACCCCCCTCGCTGCTGCCCGTTGCCCGCTCCTCCCGGCCTGGTGGGGGGATTCGGCTCCGGCGGGAGGTCGAGGGGTGCTGGGGCTCGTTTCGTGGTCGCCGTTACCTGGAGTTTGGTTCTGTTTTCCTTAGAGCCGGATCGGGATCTGGTCTCTGTGGGGAGTGCTGAGCGTTGCCTTGCGCAGGGGCGTAGACGGTGCGCGTAAGGCGGCGTTTTGGGTATGCTCTTTTGGGACAGGACCCCCCACCCCGGGACACTGCCCCGATGGACACCACCCTATCGGGGCACTGCAACAACAAACATCGCCCCCCGCGGTGCGCTCAGGGCTCCGCGCTGTCCTGCGCACACGCCTGCGCACATCCCCGGCCTCTGCCTCTTCCCAACCCGCCTGGGCATCCCAAGGGTCAGTCACGCACCAGCAGAGGCCAGGAGCAAGGGCTGGAGGCCGAAAACTACTGATTGATGCGTGCAGGGGACATTTTCAGAGGGGAAAGATTTAAAAATGCCCCTGCGCGCTGGCTCAGCACTGCCGGCGCTGGTCACAGGGGACCCGCACCCTTCCAGCCGCCTCTTCGCCGCCCGCTGGGCACTTGCAGGATTTTAATATTTTAAAAATTGTTTTCTGCAGCAGCTCTGGGCTGCACGAAGGTGGCACCAGATAGAGGTTGGCTGGTTTGCCTTGGACTCGGTTTATCTAGGGTTGCTTTGTTTGGAATTGAGTTGGCTTGCTATGGTTATGGTCGTTGTGATTTCGTTGGCTTGGCTTTGTTTGGTTTTGTTTGGCTTAGCTTGGCATGGCTTGGCTTGGCTTGGCATGGCTTGGTTTGGTTTGGTTTGGTTTGGTTTGTCTTGGTTAGGTTGAGTCGTCTGAGCTTGGGTTTGGTTGAGCTCTCCTGCAGCTCTGTTTTTCAGGAGCTTATCTCTCCTGTAGGGCTTGGGAGGAGATGCTTTCATTTTTGTAACAATTCCCAATAATTTATAGCCTGAATCTGACTCTATACATCGCCAATAAATCTGAAGAGGAAAAAGCTGGCAGAGACTGAACTCCGCCGCTTGATATATGGCCCAGGTGGTTTTGCGTTGGCTACAGCCCCTCTCCAAAGGCAGACACCCCCTCAGCGGCATCGAGTGGGTAACACGGCCACGGCCTCCACCCCTGGTTAATTTATAAACCCCATCCCTCGTTCTTGGGTTATTTCTAACAGCAGGAAGCAGAGCATTTTCTCTGGGGGCTTCCAGTGGTTTACAGCCCCCTGACGCTGCGTGGAGGAGCCTCGGGAGGAGGGGTCTGCGCGGGTGCGGAACGGTGATGCTTCTCCAGACCCACGCGGAGGTTTCCCACGCGAATCCTTCCCATGACCCTCTCACACCGGCCAGATCCCGAGGGGGAGTCCGTGGGTCCCTCTCGACCCCCAGCTTGATCCTCCCCTGCCTGTCCCCATCCTTTCCCACGCCCACGCAAGTCGCGGTTCCTGGGGGGTGGCCTGGTCGGGCCCCCCCAGATGGGTTGCCCTCGTCTGCTGCTGCTTCTCCTCTCTCTCCGCAGCTCCCTCCGGTCCCCGGGGAGACAGGGGGGGTGGCGGATGAAAAGGAGATGCCGAGCCCACGGCCACCCTCCCGCCTGGCCCGTGGTTCCACTGTCCCGCCTTCACGTCGGGGGAAAAGCAGCCGGCTCCGAGCGGGAACACCTGGGGTTACCTTGGAGGCTGGCCTGGTGAGGCGTGATGTCAGGGAAGCAAGCTATGACGTCACACGAACGGACCCGTGACGTAGCCTCTGCTAGAGGGGGTTTGCCGGAGAGGGTATCCTCAGCATCCCGAAATGGAGCGGGCCTGGCGGGGAGGAGAGATGAGACAGCGCACCTCTGGGGCGACCGCCCTGCGGATGCGCTCAGTTGTCGCTACAAGTGGTGTCGCGACCGGCAACGGGAAGACCTGGGCAGATTTGGCTCCTGTGAGATGAGCAGTGTGCCCACACCCCAAAACGCCGAGAGGCAGGATACCCTTAAATCCACATAGGACATATAGGAGACACACAGGCATATATACGTATTTATTCATATCTCTGCCCGCCTGAGACACGGGCCCGTGTGTTGTTACAGCCCGGTCCCCGCCATAGACACACCTGGGGGTGGAGAGGTCGGGAGGGTCGGGAGCAGCGGGGCCGGACCGTTATCCTCTATTTAACGGCGGTATCGAGGGGTGTCTTCCCCAGGGACCCCCCGGTAGGAACCAGGGGAGGCCGTCACCCCGGGAGGTGGCCAGACCCGGCCTTAGCTGGCCGCCCCCTCGCCAAAATCACCCTCTGGGTGCCTGGGGCTGAGCCTTTCCCTGAGCCTGGAAGGGAGGAACAGAGCCTAGAACGATTTTTTTAAAAAACAGAATTTAGAGAGCAAGACAAAACCTGTAAGTTAGATGCAATAAAAGGAAAAAAAAAATCCTGCGTCCGTTTCTGATGCTGCTGTGAGCAGTAGCTTTCGAATAGCTGGAGAGGAGCCGCCGGGCCGCTGGGAGCCCCCTTCCATCCCAATCTCCGGCCTGGCCCTCTGGGCTCCATCCCCTCCCGCTGAGAGCTGAGGAGCCCAGGGGTTCCGTCTCTCTCTTTCTGAAATAAAGAAAAAATTGGTTCTGGGAAGGGTCTAAGGCACGGTGTACTTTTGCAATATGGTCACCTTCCTCCTCCTCGGGGGAAAGGTCATCCCCGCTTTTTGCTTCCCTTCCTGGAGGAGGTCTCCATCTTTCCCCTGCCCTGGGCTGAGGCATCATCTGAGCCCCTCGAAGCCCAGAGTTCCTGGTAAAAATTATTTTATTTTTGCATTTAAAACCGCGTTCGTCTTTAGCAGCCCAAAGATGTCCCGCTTCACCTATGGTGCCCAAAATTCCCCTTTGTTTGTAGAATCAAACAGCCTGTTCAGCGGGGAGGAGGGGACAGACAGATCGATATCTAAAGTGTCATAAAAAGAGGAAAAAAAGAAAGACCGAGATAGATAGACCTGGCCCTGCCTGCACCCACCTGTACATCTTCTAAACTGCAGAAAGGGCTGGAGATCAGAGGGTTGGGACTGGGAGCTGTGGCTCTCTCTGCCGGTGTCCCCGGTCCCATGGGTAAGGGGACCCGGGTCCATGGGGAGCTGCCGGGGGGGAGAGGGCTCAAGGAGGGCCCGGCTGCATCACCCCGGCGATGTAGGAAAAAAAAAGAACAAACTTGTGAGAGAGCATAGCTTCCCTCCTACTTTTCCGTAAACCAGTTCAAAAGTTCTCTCCCACATCTTTACTTGATTTGAAAGCAAAATAGAGTGTCAGGATGGATCAGTTAAAGTGAGCCTAGAAAATAAAGAGGAGAAAAGGTCCTTACCCGAGGCACAGTCAAGAGTCTTTCTCCCCCTTTCCCTTGTCCCTTCCCCCGGTGGAACCAGCCCCCCACAGCCTGCCCCACCGGTACCCCCGGTTCCCATCACCTCCCCTCGACACTAAGGGATTCCCATGGTTTTTTCCACCTCTCCAACCTCCGAGGTGTCATCCAGGAGGCTCCAAGCCATGTCCCGGCCTGCGGGGGACAGCACCGGGTACCGGCCGTACAGCACCGGCCCACAGGTGTCCGCTAGGTCAGGGGTTTGGGGCGGTGGGGAGAGGTGTCTCCAGCCCCGTCCCCTGGGCTGGCAAAGCAGCTAACACCCCTCCGCAGGGTCACTGCGAGTTCGGCTGCGGGAAGAAAATTATTTGTTATTAATCATGTGCTGAAAGACGATGTGATGGCAGCCTTCGCGCTGCCGCTGCTCCCCGCGCTCCAGTCCCCCGGCTCGCCGGGATGGTTATAAACCCCGCAGCCAGAAAAAAAAAGTTAAAAAAGGATAAAAGCAGGTCAGACGCGAGCCCGAGGAGGCTGTCCCTAAAAGAAATCCCCCCACACCTCCAATCTCGGAGGAACATGTTCCCCACGGAACTAAAATTCGCTGTGGGGTCACGTCGCGCCGGGACGGGTCGCAGAGCCCCGCGCAGGGATGCTGAGGGGTGTGCAAGATGCGCAGGGCGTTGGGGGAGGAGGTTCCTTGGGCCGGGAGGCCCAGGAGGGCTGGGTACCGGGAAGCCTGCGGAGATGCCGTCCTGACTGGGGGCGCAATTTGCGCGCTGCAGGATGGCAGGACGCAGAGGAGGAGGGAGGGCTGGCAGGGTGCTGGGGGCGGGCAGGGAGTCCTGAGCCTCCCCCCGCGCGNGAGCCTTCCCTTGGTGGGGTGGTCGATTAGGCACAATCAGAGAGGATGAAGAAAAGGGGACACAGGGGAGGGGGCAAGAGCTGCCGGTGATCCCCGAGGCTCCATCCCAGCCCCAAGAACCGGAGTGGGGGGAAGGGGCTGTCGCTCCCGTCGTGCCCGGTGCTGACAGCCCACCGGGAGGGCCCAGACTTCCCTTGCCCCATCCCACGAGCTTCTCCCTTTTTAATTTTTTTTTCTCTATTAAAAAACACAATTATTAATTGTTCAGCTCGAAGGGAAAAGGGGGGCTCTTCGGGGACTGCGGTTTTGCCGGATGTTTCTGAAATAATGTCAGCTTTTGCCCGGGTTTATTTTCCAACTCGGGTGGTGCAGAGGTGGAAAAAAGATCTCTCTGTCAAAAGACGGGAGAGGAAAAAATGTTTAAAAAAAAGAAAGAAAACCCCCGCAAGCCAGGAGAGGCGGTTTGGGGCCGCGTGCAGGCAGCGCAGGCCGCCGCGGAGGGGATGTGCGCGGCCGCGGAGAGGTTTCGCGCAGAAGTTGCGCGTTTTTTCCCCGCTGGAAGGGTCCCCGCGTCCTTACCACCATGTGCGAGAGCTGCAGGGAAAGCTGCGGTTTCCCAGTTTGTATTTAATTAAAGTAGCAACATTTCTAGAATGGCAAGAGAAACTAGGAGAAGGAAACAAAAGCTGCAGGAAGGAGGGTGATACCCATCATCCACCGAGACCATTTCAAGGGGGAATTTATGTCTTATTTAACTGTAAATTTTTGTAATAGCTGTGGTACTCTCCGGATTTTTAGCAGGTCCTAGAAGCTAGAGAGTGGTTGCGACAAGAATCGGTCCCCGAAGTGGCACCCGGTGATAAACAGGGTTTGGGTTGTGACTGATTCGCAAACAAAGTTAGGGACCGGCGTCTGGAAGGGACTCCGAGATTAGAGGGGATTATTTAAGATTAGAGAGGGAGATTTGCTCCATTTTGCCCTACCCCTGTGTGTGACCCCTTGGTGCTGGAGGAGGACTGAGGACCTGCCTGCTTTTCGTCTACGAGAAGCTGCGAAATATTTTTCACATATATGTTTTTCTTTTTTAATGGGGGAAAAAAAAATGGTACAAATACTGATCAAGACTAAAGTGCTTTATGATTTTAAATTGTGTCACAGCCTGGAGCAGAGGCCGGATTTTTAATGAAATCCAAGCAGAGTTAAAGCTAAAACGGGGCAAGGGGCGACCGGGAAGAATCACACCGCTTTCTTAGTGCCCCCCAGCTCCCTCTCGCTCTGTTTCTCCCGGCTCTTCCCAGCCCCAAACCAAAGGATTTGTCTTTGCGGGGGTTATTTTGGTTTCTGTTTCCCCGTCACCACCGGGCCTTGAGTCTCGGTCGGTCCAGGGGCCCGGGGGGTGCGGGGGGGGTGCGGGTGGTGACGGGGGCTGCTCCGCAGAGGCCTTGTTTGCTCTGCAAATCTCTTACAGCAGCGAGAGGCCAACCGGGCTGCAACCGGCCCCTTTTGGGGGTCCCATTGGGCCTCGAGATCCTGTCTCCCCCCTTCCCCTTTAGTTGTGGACGGTGCCCAGGCGAGGGGTGACTTTGCAAGGACGAATCCTCTCGGGATTTGGATGCAGCCTGCAATTATTTTTAGCCTCGCTCTTACCTCGCAGAACTCGGGGCTGGAGAAATAACCGCCGGCTGGATAAAACCCGCTGAAAGGAGGTGGGGTGGGAAACACTATAAAAAGGAAAAGTCCCTGCGGAGGCAGCAGGCCAGAGGCCCCGGGGATGGCCGCATCCCCCATCCTCTCCCGCGCCCAGCCGTACCTTTCCGCACTCCCGCCGGGCCCCGCGCCGGGAGCAAATTTCTTTCAAGCCTTTGAGTCCCTTTCCATGTGTTTTAAGCGGGTTAAATCGGACTGAAACACGGGCTGGGAGAACCAGGCAGCCCGTTACGGAAAGGGAGCTGCGGTCTGTCCCCCCGTTGCGGCAGGGCCGGGGTTGTATTTCTGCTTCCAGTCCGCGCAAATCCCCACCGTGAAAACTCTCCTGTTTGCTTTTTCTTCGCTTCGTTCGATATGATTTTTTTTCAGAGGACTTCGCCCAGCCTCGAGTTCAAATAAACACTAAAATCCTAAAAGGGGAAAAAGAACTTTTTCTTTTTTTTTTTTTTTTTTTTTTTTTTTTTTTTTTTTTTTTTTTTTTTTTTTTTTTTTTTTTTTTTTTTTTTTTAAGAAATAAGAGTGAGAGGGTGTAGAGGCAAAGAGGGAGAGTGTCTTTTGCAATGAATCGCTGCTGGGTTTTACACCCCTGCCCTTCCAAAGTTTCCTGTCGCGGCCGAGCACAACAAAGACAATAGAGCAAAGATCGCGCCTTAGCTTGGAGAGAGTGAAGAGGTGCTGTGGGGAGCGGCCGATGCTAAGGGGAACCCAGTGTCCCTCCACCAGTACTCCCCCCTCCTCGGTCCCACTTCGAGATGGGCCGCTCTGGGGGTTTCGCTGCCTTCCCGGGTGCCCTAGGCCCGCGCAGGGCTCTGTCCTCCGGGTTTGGGCGAGGAAGGGGGTATCGAGGGGGTGTAGGGCATGACAGGACCCCCGTGGATATCCCCAGGAGTCACTCCAGTGGGGCGGGCAGGGCTGGGGGGGGGGCTTTGGACGCCTCTATTTCTGTTTGAGGGGGGGGAAAAAAAAAAATAGAGAGAGGGGGGAAAAAACGAAAAAAAAAACCCTAACAAACAAACGTGAACAAAATAATTAAACAAATTTTAAAAGTAAAACCCATTTAAAAAAAAATAAAAAAAATAAAAAAAAGGAAACAAAACCAAAACAAAGCAAAACAAAACAATCCCGAAATCAAATTCCCACCACAGAAAAGGAGCGCAGCGGCGAGCAGAAAAACGAGGACGGGGCCACCGACGACCCCGCAAAGAAAAAAAAGCAGCGGCGGCAGCGGACCCACTTCACCAGCCAGCAGCTGCAGGAGCTGGAGGCCACTTTCCAGCGGAACCGCTACCCAGACATGAGCATGCGGGAGGAGATCGCTGTCTGGACCAACCTCACCGAGCCTCGAGTCCGGGTAAGAGGGGTGCTCAGCCCCGCGGGGGTGCAGAAGTCTGCTCCGGGTGGGGGGGATCTTGCAGGGAAATTGCTCCTTTTGGTGGTTTGCGAGCAGCGCCCGCGTTGATTTGTATGATTAAAACTGAGATCCAAGCTGGAGAGGAGAAATTCATCTCCCGGACCTCGGAGAGATGCTGCTCGGAACGGTCTGGGACGGCAGGCCCCACGATTAGGGACCGACCCGAAAAATATGGTGCGAGCAGCGCAGGGGGCATGGAGGGGAGTTGGGAAGGGCCCTGTCGTGGGGGGAAGACCCCCTTCTGGGTAGTCTTAATCCATCGCGGAGCAACTCCAGCAGCCCTTTCCCTTGTTCTGGTTACTCCCCCAAATCATCCCCACCAAAGCTCTGCTGGTTGCAATCGCGACGAGAGGATGGCTGCTCAGTTCTCGGGGGCTCGTTGTAATCCCCCGGCCACCGCCTCCGTGGTGCGGGGTGCTAGGTGCCTCCAATCCGCGCATCTTGTGCGGCTTGAAGACGCTGGCGGGCAAAGAGAAGGGCAAGGGCCGGAGAGCGATCGCGCTCCTAAGTCAATAAACTCTTGTAGATACATAATTATAAAGCGAAGGCGCGGGGAAGGCGATGCCACCGTAGAAATAAATAAATAAGTCTATATATAGATATATCTATAACCTCGGCAGTTCCTGAGGGAGATTTACGGGTGAAATATTCTGGCAATGAACCACCAGAGCCGAGCGGCTAGGCTGGATTGATCCCGACACTTTCTGCCCGCCGTGACTGGGATGTCACGGTTTCTCCTCCAGGTTCCCTTTGCTTTCCTCCTCTGTGTGTGTCCCCCTCCAGGGATAATTCCCCCGGTTTCGACCGTAGTCGCATATTCCACAGTGTGCTTCGAGGAGAAACCGGGGAGAAAACGGGAACGGCAGAGGGAAGCCTCGCCATCCTGAAAAATCACGTTTTTCTTTGCCCCCCCAACCCCTTTTGTTTTTTTCTTGGCAATTAAATCGCCAGTGACCAAATCGGATTACAGAGATTCTGCTTTAAACCTTTCAAGAGTAAACACCCATCTGTAATGGGGGAAATGCATCTAAAAGCATCGTCTTAATTGAGTTTAAAACAAAACAAAGCCGGAGCGGAGTCTAAACTGCATTAATATTGGCGGAATATTTCAGGAAGCAAATAAAACTAATATACGAGTTGCCATTAAGATAATTTCGTTCTCCCTCTGTGCGGAGATGTTTGGGTTTGATGTTCTGAGATTGCAGATTGCAAATCTAACCTTAATTTGCTATGAGGGCCTTCCTTTAAAATGTCTAGGAGCCATAATTAAAACTATTACCCTCATTTTCAGGAAATTCCTGTCTGGAAGCACCTTCCGAGGAGTATATTACAGGTTTTGAACATGTTGCCTTTCTTTTCCTATTTATACGGGATCCTTTTTTAATTATTGTTACTTTTTAAAATAGACTCCACCATCCGCCCCCCCCCCCCCCC